>LR990949.1:600000-885682 GCA_905163415.1 Noctua fimbriata | reverse complement strand
GAGACAAACCACTGGGTTTTATATTAATAAGATTTTATATATCCTTGTAGTTTACAAGGATATATAAAATACTATAAGGATATATCAAAATACTATAAATATATATCAATATATATATATATATATGTAAATAGAAATTAACACTGATATACTAAAATAAAAAGACAAACAATGAAGAAAACATTAACGTTGTGACGAAACTGCCAGCTTTTTCTGAATGTACTCGCGAACTTTAATTTTAAACGATAAACGATTGGTTGCCATCCTGATTTCCTGGGGAACAAAAATGGCGCATCGGACATCACTTATCGTGTTCGATGCGGGTCAGGCACTTCACTTTGTGTAAATTATCTCATCACCACTGCTCTCAATACGGTGAGGAAAAACATCGTGAGGAAACCGGCATGTCCTACAACCGAAAATTCTAAGGCTTGACAACGTGTACGGCTGGATCCCTCTCACAAAGATCTGTCCCAGCAGTGGGAACATGTGAGTCATGCTATAGCTAATTAGTAGTTCTGAATGACGTATGCTAACTGTATACAAATACATGCGTCAGCGATGAGAGATTTGCGTCTCAAAAGGAAATAGGAAAATTACTAGGCATTCCTATGTAACAAGGAAAAGATTAAGTGCGAGGCTGTATCACATTGTTGGTTCCGTATGAGGAAAATAATAACGCAATAAAAAGCTGTCAATTTGTGCTAAGTAGGTGCTTTCTTTCTTCTCGTTTTTAACTGACTTCTAAAGAAGGAGGAGGTAATGGATTCCAAGGGTATCTTTTTTTAACATGTGTGTTCACCTATTTCTCTTAGATTACTGGTTCAATTTTTGTGGTTTTTTTTTGATTTGGTATAGAAAGTTCGCGCGGTGGTCCCATTTATTTTATTCATTTTACTTAGGTAGTTAATAAGTTATCTTCTATATTACGTATTATTTCTTCTTCATATTTATTTTGATAACATGATGATATCATGATAACTTCTGGTTACAAAGTAACATTTATATAACAAGACTGTGTAGGATATCTCAACTAAAAAGGGTAAAAAATAAAAACTTTTTTGCAAAAAAAGAATTTCCGACTGAAAAAACACTATAAAATTGAAAAATTACTTTTCTAACGGTCTTCTGGTGGCAATAAAGTCAATGAAGCTAAGTCTTTTCCGTGTTTTTTTGGAAGTCAGTTTATTTTTTTGCAAAAATGTTTTTTTCTTTTAAAGGTGTCTGGCTGGAGTTTTCCACCACACAAAGTGTCTGGCAATAGAGGAGGTGAATCATCACGCTAGCCCTTATATTGTATCGAAAAATCACGCTTGATAGTATGACGTTACTTAGCAGCTATTTAGCACAACTTTGTCACCTGATATTTTCTGCCATAGCCACCACGATCGACTTTTCATAATATCCAATTGTTCTTAACTATAATAAGGTACTTCCACAGATTCTATAAGTACAGCTTTTATAAAATGACGTAGGTCTGTCGATCACAGAATCTCCTTCTAATAAGTACGGAACTCTAAAAAAGCAATTACAAGATTCTTTATCTAGATGGGTGTGAATTAAAAATGTTTAAAAATGATAATGAGTGAGGAAGGAAGGAAAACATTGCTTTTTGCATTCACACCAATAAAAATACGCTACGTAGGCAGTGTAGGTACCTCGTAAGAAACTGGTTATCTTACTGCTTTTTATAACTGGTTTTCATTCATTACAGTTTATAATTTAATACACTGTTGAACACTTATTTAATACCAAACTTTTCCTTATATTTTGCACTAGTGACCCGCCCCGGCTTCGCTCGAGTAGTAAAGATTATGTCTACATGTTTTATCTGTCGTAGGGTCGCATCAGCTTTATGTATCGTATATCTGGATAAGATTTAAATGTAATATTATATATCTAGGACACTACTTGAAGTATTTTAATGGATGGCGCGCGCCCTACATTAAAATACCTACTTCAAGTAACTCCGTCATCGGTGGGAGAAACGCGCTTGAATTTATTTTCGCGCATGTTAATTTTTTGCGATAGCTCCTAAAATATTATTTAAATTATATTGTGTAATAGATTATAATAATGTGCATCAAATGCTTAGTTAAGGTAACCAACGTATTTCAGTTGATAAGAATTGATACTGACTAAATATCTACTATGACTGATCTAAATAGCTGTCCAATTACCGCATTCCGTGACCATTTTTTTAGAAGATAGAATGGGTATAGTAAGCTATCCTTAAAAGATAAATATGCCATCGCGGACTTTTTTTGTAGATCTATAAAAGAGGAATATCCCACCATGCATTGTCATGTTATATCAAAAGGATGAGTCAGCGTTATCGATGAGAGCTCCCAAGCGGCTTGAGTTTTTCCGTCATTTCCAACAATTATCGGCATATTTCAACCAATTTACAAAACATTGACAAACTTTCATCATGAATTACTCTATTGGTGAAAATCGCATGAAAATCCGTTCCGCAGTTTTTAAGTTTATCGCAATCAGACAGATAGACAGACAGACGCGGCGCAGGACTTTTTTTTATAATATGTAGTGATTCATCATCATGATAACATCACGCCTCTAATCCCCCAAGGGTAAGGCAGAGGTGTACCTAATATTACACCCACATTTCGCCAGTTATGTTTAAGTCCCATGTAACGGTGTGCAAGCCTAATTTTTTTATTTTTTTTTATTAAAAACAGTTGCCCCACACTAGGAATTTCTCCTGTATCGCGGGCGCGTTTACAAACATTTAAACTCCCATACACAAACAGCCAGTCCCGGAACAGCTACCTGTAGGCCGTACAAATATTTATTCCGTGCGGGAATCGAACCCGCGACACGCAGCGCAGCAGTCAATCGCTCAGCCACTGCGCCAACCGTGCCATCAACCGGGTACAAATACTGAGTCTGTGGCTGCTACTGAGATGTTCCTGATGGAAAAACCCAATAACACTTTGTCTGATCTGGGAAACAAACCCAGGACCTCATATTCAGGTTAAGTTTTTTTTAATGCACCAATTGTGGATATTGTCTATGTCAAGTTGGAGTGCGGCTGAGTTGTTACTATTAGATATGGGAAGTGCAACTTTGACATCATCGGCATACATCAAAACTGTGGAGTGTGGAGTGCTTTACATAGTTGGGTAGATCATTAACTACTATTAGAAAAAAACAGGGGACCGAGGTTAGTACCTTGGCCTACGCCAGAAGTGACAGAATAGCATTCCGAATTGACATTATCAAATGTAACATAATGCTTACGATCAAATTAAAGTATTCGAACACATTTTATATAAAGAATTTCAAAGACAAGTCGATATTTATATGTGCAATGAACAACATGGTTTTCGCAACAAAAAGTCAGTTAACTCCAATTAGCTAACATTAGTTGATTTTATGTCTCCTGAAATGGACTGCGGACAACAAGTGGATGTACTGTATTTCGATTTCTGTAAGACCTTTGATAGAATTAGTAACGACATCTTGTAACGAAAGTTAAGTGCCATAGGATTTACACCTATTCTTCTTCTGATTTCCGACAATCTCCGGGACCGTCAAGCAATTTATTCGCCTTGGCTCATACAGCTTACATGCATATCCTACACGATCAGGCGTGAGTCAGGGTTCCATTTTAGGTCCCTTGCTCTTCTTGATTGTGCTAAACGATAATAAAACACGCGAAATGTCTACTTTACGCTGACGACCTAAAAATATATGCAACTTAAACTCCGTGTCTGACTGTATAGCTCTTCAAGGTGATATCGATGCCTTGAGTGACTGCCACCAACTGCTGCCACCAACAAAACGGAATTTAGCACCGTAATTGCCAAATTATGAGCTTTGACCGCTTTCGTAGCCCTATACAGTACGACTACAGTGTGAGCAACGATCAGTCTATAGCCAGAGTATCCACAGTAAAAGACCTCGGTGTACTGTTTCATAGCAAACTGACCTTTCATATAAGCTTGGCTAAAGAATCTTTCAGACGCTTAGGTTGTGTTTTACGTAACTGTCAAGGTTTTAAAAACCATGCAGTTATTAGGCTCTGGTTCAACGCTTTAGTTCGGTGCAAGCTCGAAATCAGCGCTTGTGTTTGGAATCCTCAAGAGGGTACCTATACACTCATGCTGGAAAAAGTTCAAAAAGCTTTTCTCAGATACCTATATTAACACGTGTTTGGATATTATCCATATATGCTTCCTACTAAGTTTATTTTAGGATGATTGAATTTTAATTCCCTTAAAGTTAGGCGTGCTTTTGACCAAATAACAACAGCGTATAAAATTATACATGGTTATACCGACATATGCGGAGCTGTGTAAACTGTTTGTTCCAAATAATTATAATCGCTCTAGAAAGCATAAATTGTTCAATGTCACATTTTGTCGCACTGTAGCTCGATCCACCTCCCCTATACCGCGTATGCTTACGATGCTCAAAGCGCTCGTGGCGACCAACCCTGGATTGGACTTGTTTACTGATGAATGGAAGACGATAATGTTAGAATGTCAGTGGTTCTGTGAGAAGACCGAGTAAAAGGATTACTTAATTCAGTGTTAATGGCTTATGCTATACTAAATGTAATAAATAAATTCTTATATCCCCGTTGCTCACATACACAATCAGAGTAAGGGGTTTCGTGTTGAAAAAAAAAACTGTGTCTAGACTTTTTATTGCCCTTTGAAATATATTGCAATTGTGTTATGTAATGTCTTATGCCGAGAGTTCATAGACAAATGCTCAGGGTCCTTTGGGTGTATATGGCACCCAAAACCTTTCACACCTAAAATTAACCAGTCTCCCAACATTTCCATCAGTTAATATCTTCGTCAAGACACCTTTTCATCAAGTCTTTCCTATCCAGTTTGTCACCAGCACCTCGGGGCAGTCGGTCTATGAAACGAACGCCGCCTGCCAGACGCATCCTGTAGGTTACCTGAAAGAAGACGAATGTCTAACATCAAGCCTATATTTCCCAAAGAGGTAGGTAGAAAAAGGGCGTGCCTATTGCCATTAACTAGGCACAAGTCCAGATTTGGTTCAGGATTTGGTCCAGTCCTGGTTTTTATATCGGTTTGGCAGGTTAGAACTGTGAGGAACTACGCACAAGCCGAGCTGGTTGCACTAAATAAGATGAAGCATCCTGACGAAATGGGGTAGATTTAGTCCATTTCTAAACGTGCTGCCAACATTTTAGTTATCGCTCGCAATAATTGTATTTCGCCTTTGGCGCGCCTTAGCAAGCTCTGGCTCTAGCCCAAGGCCAGTGCTAGGTCGCCATCTCAGCATTCACCCCACTTCTCATACAGGCCAAAATATTATATTATTTATATTCTTTATAGTGTTTTTAGTGCCTAACCTGGTGTCAGAGTTTTTATGCCACCTATGGACCTCTGACTTGGCTTTACATGCCGTTATGAAAATATCTCTCAGCGTTGCTTTCCCTGCTGTTCTGCTATTAATACTCAAAACATTCCTCACATTTCAGGAATTCCTCCGCAACACAATGCCACAGGACGATTCAGACTGTTATTAATTTAATCAGACCTACCCGACTATTCACATGCTCGACCAGTTCCTCCTCAGTCGCAGTACAGCCTGGCTGCAGCACTATGAAAGCCACAGGAACTTCTCCAAACTTCAGGTGCGGTTTACCCACTACTCCTGCTTCGCGGACTGAAGGGTGCTGTAGAAGCAACGCTTCGAATTCCGCTGGAGATACCTGGAGTTGAAATGAAGTAAAATTTAAACCACCTCCACAGTCATTCGTGGACGGCTCTCAAGTATAGATAGAACACTGGAAAGCTTGATTTTTTTTTAGAAAAATACTGAAATATTACTCCTGAAAATGGTCTCGAAAACTAACACTATATCAGTTTTTTTTCAATCAGCTGTTGCATACATTCTGGGTGGTCTAGAATCGTGTAGTCACCGTTTATAAGTATATAATTTGCCATTCCAAGAAAATATCTGAATGCCTCTTAGCTTTTCTCGTGGACAATAAATAACTGTCAAAGATAAACGGACTCACAGAAAAATCATTAAACTTGATGAGCTCCTTAATCCTATTGACGATGTAGAAGTATCCGTCATCATCATAGTAGCCGATGTCTCCAGTCTTCAGGAAGCCTTCCTCGTCCTTACAGTCGGGGTTCACGTTGTTTATGTAGCCTGAAAACAATAAAATGGTATTAGACAGGCAGTCGTATCATGTGAAATACTAAAAATTTTCTGCATCCGTTTAGATTGAAAGCAAACCCCGATAGAGTTGGGAAAAAGCTAAAGAGAGATGTTGAGTCAACATTTTTTGGCATGATGACGTCTCATTTTGCAGGCCAGTACGAGTATATTCAAAGAGTTTATGTGAGCTTGCAATTTTTGACCAGTTGCTACAAAAATGCTGGACAAAAATATATCGTATTGTAAGTCCAAAAGAAACGATGGATGGATTGTGTGAGGAATGATAAAGGAGTAAATGATAGCGTGACGGTTGACAGAGGAGAATGGAAGGAAAAATCTTGTTGCGCCGACCCCAAGTAACATGAACATTTACATAAAATACGACATATCGTGACTTGTCATACTATACGGAGTTTAAGTGTGAAGTACACGTATGCAAACCCCCCTTGGGGAGGCCTATGTCCAGCAGTGGACGTCTTTCGGCTGAAATGATGATGATGATGATGATGACACGTATGCAACAAGAATGCTTTTATCAGACTTGAGAATAATTAAAACAAGTGGAATGACGAGGATGTATAAAAGAAATAAATATAATGAGAAAGATTATAAGGGCAGCCTTTTACAGAAAACTAGATATGCGCATGTGATGATACACTTGCGACTAAAAGAGATAAATGTGGATGGAGAGACAGAGGAAGATAAAAAGATGGATGTTTTGAGTGAGGATAATATAAATTATAGGGAGTAAATGATAGCGTGATGGTTCACATGGGACGATGCCAGAAGAAAACGTGTTGCGCAGACCCCAAGTAATATTGAACAAAGACAGGAAGATGATGACCTACCTTTCATGACACTGGGACCTTTGAAACAGATCTCTCCTCGTTGGTTAGGCCCTAAAGGTTCCCTGGTCTGCAAGTCAACCACCTGGATAATAAAATAACGACAACAACATTATAAGGCAAGAACCACTCCACCTAAATATAACAGACAACTTACGACATTTTATGGACCGCAGTGTTTAGATTCATAAATAATGCTTTAGTAATGCTATTTAGCTGGGCTTGTTCTAGTTGAAAACGTCCCTTTGTGCCTATTGGCCTTGTTCTGTTCTGTCTCCTAATTGATATGGAGGACTCCTCTGTCATTCTTTTCCGATTAATTTCGTAGCGAAATCTCAGACAGTTTAGTTGTTTTTCCGGGACTTCGTCGAGCTTCAGTGCCTCGGCGCTTTACTGTTGGTTGCCACTGTTGATTCTGGCTTTCAAGAGTTGCTGTGGTTGGGTACAATAGTAGCGGGCTTGTCCCAAAAAAAGTACTGCGCTCTTCAGCACATCGCTAACATGAAGATGCGAAATTGACCCCTTAGTAGAAAAAAAAGCAGGCACAAAATCGGCCCGAGTGGAGACGTCGTGTGCATTGTCACACAGGTCAACGCCTTCGAAGAGAGGCGAAAGTCGCAGCTAGACTTAAAGCGTGATAACCTTAAAACTAGGCCACCTGCAGCTATACCCTACAATTTCGTCAATGCTGTTCTGAGATGTCCGCTTTGTGCTCGGAGTTTTTCGGCCAAAGTTGGGTATGCTAGCCACTTGAGAGCACATGATAGAGCAACACACCAAAGCTCTCGACAACCTCCCTAGAAAGCCATCGAATGCAGTCGCTGTGGCCGAAATCGGCTAGATGGCATTATCATCATTAACCTGGACATTTGATTGCACAAGGCGATATTTTGAGTGTGGATTGAATCTAAAATGCTGAAGATCCTTTTTGCTAAAGGACATAGCTGCCGTTCATTCTCGCGACCAAAGTGATACATAAACAAGAGTAAAGAACACATAATAGGTATTCTATGGGGGTAAAGAAAAACTTACTTTCATTACAAATCCGAAGCCAGGCATACCAGAACTTCCAGGTCTAGGTCCCTTGGCACATCCCTGCTCATTGCAGATGCAGCCAGCTTCAGACATTCCGTAGAGCTGGACTACTGATATTAGATTTGGTATCCTGGAAGAAGAGAATAGACTTTTTATCAGACCATTTTCTTTTTATCATGAGAATTTATTTGCTATCTACGATCCTCTCTCTTCGTTCATGTTCATTCATCTGGTCATACACACATACTGTGAGGACTACGAACCTGAACTTCGCAGTCAAATGACTCTGAATTTTTGGTTCTAGGACATCACAAGGTGGTTTCCTCACGATTTTTACTTTCACTGTTTTGAAAGCAGTGGTGATATGACAAATGAAACTGTCTGCTTATCAGTTGGGGCCAGTAGACGACCACTCCTCATCACTTAGAACAAGCTGTTCCAGCGGAAAATTGGTACAGAGCTCTGGCCAGAAATGGACTTCGACAGATGAAAGATTTATCTCACCTCTGTTTAATAGCCTTCAAAGCCTCCGCCCGGATGTAAGTACTGGAGGATAGGATGTACTCCACCGTGCTGACGTCATAGCTGTCCAAGATGGCCGACTTGATCAGCTCATTAATGATCATTGGTGTTAGTTGCAGGAGTTTTATCTAAAACGAGAAGAAAAAATAAATATTAGTCTCTCGGCCAGTCTTCTACCAGTCGTACTGCAGCCTATCATTCGCATTTGATTAACCTAACTAGCACTCTGCAGTTCTCCTGCAAAGTATGGAGATGTCTGCCAGCAACTGTATTCTCTTTAATCGATACCACATCAGACCGTACCGCCTTTAAAGCAGGTGTAAAAAAGCATCTTCTGGGTACGCTCGTTACAGATCACATCCATCCCTTAGATGAGAACAAGGTCGAGAGCAGTCCATTAAGAAATAAAAAATCTATTGACCAGGGAAAGCTATGCTACAATATTTATTTGCCGCTTACAACATTTTTGTCTACTAGTTTAAACTCTACGGATGTCAGAGACATCAAGAAACACATGCTTAAAGAGACATTAGGCGCTGGCATGGGACAAATCTGGCCAGTTCCATCACTTACTCAAAACAATATCAAAAGAATGATTCTCGAATGATCTGAATGCTGGGTAGTGAAGAAGATGGATGAAAAACTATTGCATTTAGCGGAGATGAGAATGTTGACATGGATGATTGGATTGACAAGAACGGATAAAGTAATGAATGAGTATATTAGAGGAAGTTTGAAAGTGGAGCCAGTTACAAAAAAATTGAAAGGGAGTCATTTGTCTTGGTATGGACATGTAATGAAGAGGGTTGAAACGCATGTGACTAAAAGAGTGATGAACATGAATTTAATGAATGGAGAGGGAGAGGAAGGCCAAAGAAAAGATGGATGGATTGTGTGAGGAATGATATGAAAGAGAAAGGAGTAAATGATGCCGTGACGCCTGACCGGGCAGAATGAAAGAAGAAAACGTGTTGCGCCGACCCCAAATAGAATGGGACAAGGCCAGGAAGATGATGATGATTCCCGTACCTTATATTTTTGAATAGCCTCCAACATAGCCTTCTCCCCACCGCTGGGATTGTACACTATCGTAGCACCGACCCTCAGACAAGCTAGTGCGTACATCAGGCCGTATGTGAAGTAGAACTCTCTGGAGTTGTAGATAGGTTCGCCTTTGTACCTGGAAGGGAAACCATTGTGCTGGGTTAAGAAAAATTTAAGTAAAGGCTCAGTTGATCGAGTACGGACCAATTGCGGACGCGGCTTCGGACACGGACACCTCCATATAAATACTGAACCTGAATGATTGAGGTGACATCATTTTAAGCAGTTTGTTGGCAGATGTAGCTCCCATATACAATTTTATATTTATGTAACTACTACTACCTTTTTAGGCCAAGTGTGAGGCGGATGTCGGACTCACGCATGAAGGGTACCATTCTGTGAGAGTTTCAACTGTCTACCTATTACGGATCATGAGGTACCCCGCTGACAAACAGACGGATGGACGGATGGACAGCTGAGGCATAGTAACCCAGGGGGGTTACTTTAGTAAATAGAGGGGGGGCTCTAATTACTAAAGTAAGAGAAGGAAAATTCTGATAAAATTTAGGATTGCAGAATGTAAAAATACTTTTAACGGAAATTGGTTTGAATCAGATTTGATGTTTATTTTTTGAGATATGGGACTTTTTCATCAAACTGCAGCAGTAACTTTGTTTTTCATTGACATGCTATGGATCCACTCAAAAGTTGCCAGTTTACATAAAAGTTTAAATGTTTTTGTATAGTAGCAAGCCAACAGCGCAAACTTAAGGGCTACTGAGGAAGTCACATCGCCATAGAACGGATGGTCTATGGGGCCGGTATATGGTAAACGTTCTGCTGCCATGAGGTTGACCGATGACCTTATGAAGGTCATGCTAACCCATTGGATCCGGGGAACACAGGACTGGGCGATGTTATGACGCCTGGCGGAGTTATATGTAGCAGGCGACGACGTTCTGCAGAAACGATGATGACCATGACCCAATATCAGACATAAGGTTCTTCTCAAGTTGCGCTAAAACAACCGGTTCTTCTTCCACATCTGGTGTGTTCAAGCTATGTTTTAAAGCTGTCGGTCTATCTAGCTGTGTGATACAGACACAGTAACAGTGAAGACAAGAGTAACAAGCTGCGCGTGCCCTGTTGGCTGGCGCTTAAAGAATGCAATTATAGATACTCACGCTTCCGTAAGAATATTCTGGTTGTTCAGCAAAACTGCCAAATGTGTTAAAGGAATACCTTTCGGTAGACCACTAGTCCCTGAGGAGTAGACTATAAAAGCTAAGTCCTCCAATCCATTGACAGGAACTGGTTCGAAGTCCTCTAATCGTACAGTCTCCGTTAGAAACTCCTTGAAGAGTATGGCACCATCTCTTGCCTCGTTCCCGTATAGAATGTAGCGTTGGATGCTCCCGACTTCTCGGAAGGTCGCTTTGTGGGCTTCATAAGCGGAGAGAGAACAGAACATGATTCTTGGTCCAGCTATCTTGATGCGGTGGTGTAGAGGGACTGTGGATGGAAAAAACATGAAAAAATTTAGTTAGACCTGATGAAAAATCTGAGAATCTTTTGTAGTTTCAGATCATACAACAACAAAGAAACTGGATAGCCATGACACAAAACCGCTAAAAGTAGAGATTTTCGGAGGAGACCTACACTCAGAATTGAGTGGCCTAAGGTTTAAGAAGAAAAATATTACTACAAAGCACGATTGACCAGCGTTGAGCAGCTGGTCTCAGCTCTCATTCGTAGATCTTTGACAAGTTGACATCTTTGATACTCAGAAACCCGAAGACCTACCAGTCTTGCCATGTAACCTAGTAATTGGAGCATGGTCAAATCTGGATCTATTAAACTGTAGTCACGCTTGGCATTCTAGTATACTGACAAATGCGTGCACTGACTGGACAGCTCAACTCAAATAGGTGCGGCGACAAATCAAGCTATACAAACCGATTTATGCAGATCTCTCATTGTATACTGACAAATGCGTGCATTGACTGGACAGCTCTAATCAAATCTGTGGGGTGGCTTCCACAAAAAGCTTCACAGAATTGAGTGTTTTTCATCGACTTCTCTTCCAATTTGGCAAGACCAGGTATCGCGACAAATCAAGCTATAAAAACCGGTTTATGCAGATCTCTCATTGTACTGGAAATCTTTACAAAGCCAGGCCATGTCAAACTGAAAATGTATAGCTTGATGTGCTGCTATGTGTACATTCATTTAACAATTTAAATCTGGCTCAAAACCACTTACAGCTTCCATAAGTTGGGTCTGATGGAGTGATGGTAGCCCCTGCACACATGATCCCCATGACAGTAGGTAGGTACTCGAAATTCTTCTCACCACTGCAGATACAGATTACCTCTCCCTTTCTCACACCCATACGAGTGAGTGAGAGAGCTATGTCAGCCGTCATTTGAGCTAGCTCTCCATATGATCTTCGTTCTTCCGTGTCAGCGTTTATCTGGAAAAAAAAACTCACACCTGTACTCTCCGAAAGGTTAGGCAGAGGTGTATCCTAATAGTAAATGCAATAGGGGGCAGGCCTGTTACCATCAACTGGGCACAAATGACTCCAGACTCCGCTGCTTCGAAGAAATACCTGGTAAATAACCCAATTACACTTTGGGGAACTCGAGAATTCAACCCAGGTCCATACGCTCAGCATTAGCGCTTGCGACTACCAGACTGACCAGGCGTTGTAGGAAAAAGACTAGATTTTTCAGATTCAGTTCATTTATTTGCCTGAAATATGGTATTTTACAGATTTTATAACTTATACACATATTCTTGTTCTTCATATTCCGCCTACTAAATTCGGCATGCGAATTTTGTGACAATAATCAATTTAAACAAAATATTTCAATTCCAATGTCAAAAAAAAGTACTAAATCAAGAATATCAAATTATAAAAGTCCAATTAAAAATAATTAAATTACAAATTTTCTAATTATCAACTTTCAAATAACTAAACTTGTGCTGTCACTTACGGGATATCTTCCGTGATTGTTCATTGTTTTGAGCTCCCGATATTTCGGCGCTGTTGCAAGCGCCATGATCGCGGGTTGACTGGAGAATGCGGGTGGATGGAAAATAAATTGTTAAGAGCAGACAAATCTATCTACCCTCTTTCTTTGTCTTTTGCTACGCGCACTACTGGAACTCGACACTAAGCGGACTACGGGCGGCTATATCGGGAGCTCAAAACAATGAACAATCACGGAAGATATCCCGTAAGTGACAGCACAAGTTTAGTCGTAAACCGTGAAAGCTTAAAACAGTGTTTCAAATAACTACCAAAGAAATTAAATTACAAATGTCAATAGCTTAAAATAAAAATGTCAAACAAGTACTAAATCAAGCATTGTCTACATATCAAATAATAAAAGTCCAAGACAAATAATTAAATTACAAATTTTCTAAATATTATTATTGTCAACTTTCAAATAGCAACCAAAGAAGTTAAATTACAAATGTCAATAGTTTAAAAAAAGAATGTCAAAATTTTAATTTTCATGAAATGCAACTCTCCCATTAGTCCTAGAATTTATAGATTCCTTAACAGTACAGAAATAGTTTTCAATAAGCCATGCTCTGAGATGCTCTTGAAATAAGCTGGTTCGCAGTTCTCTAATAACCTTCGGTATATTATTAATTATATGTGTTGCCATTCGACTAGTGTTTCTACGGCGGTAGGCTGTTCTACATCTTACCATTGCTAATTTTGTTGGATTCCTTGACATTTTGCCCATCTTATCAACATTGACGCTATCGGCTTTACGGAATTAGTGAGGATGTTTTTTTTACAAATACTCATATTTCCAGTATGTATAAGTAGGTATGCTAATGTTAATAATTTATGCTTCTTAAAAATAGATCTGCACGATTCTAATAGGTCTGCGCCAAACACAGCTCGTTATTTTTTTTTTCCACAATAAATGCCGTAATGCTGGCAGTGGAATTACCCCACATCGTTAAGTCGTATCTTAGCGCAGATGAGATATACCCATGATAAGCTAATAGCGCGGCATTACGTACAACAGTTTTCCTGACATTTCATAAGCAAGGGCAAACCTGTTTAGCCTATTACATACATTTTCAATATGTTTTTTCCAATTACAATTTTTGTAAATAACTCAGCCTAAAAATTTCTTATGGTCAACTTCTTCAATTTCGTCAAAATCATTTATTAATAATATTGTAGTAAAAAAAAAACTAAAAAAGACGCTTTTTTGTATTTTTCCCAGCAAACCCTTTCATTTGTTACTCATTTCATGGAAATGCATAAAAAATAACTAGTCCACAAGCTTTGGGAGTCCGCCATATTGGATTTAGAATAACGTCATTTAGCTAACCATATATTGTCATCCAAATTAAACAAGTATGCAAAATTTCAGCTCAATCGGAAGCCGGCAAGTGGGTCAAATGCAACTTATAAGATTTTTTACATAGTGGCAGATGAAGCTAATAAAAAGCGTGTTAAAAATAAAGCAATAGGATACAAATATCTTGGGGTTTTTGAATGACTAATGTTGATAAAATGAAGTTATCTGACCTTACCCTAGCTAATATCGTCATTGCAAAAAATGTAAGCATTTTGAGCTAAGAAAAAAAACCGGCCAAGTGCGAGTTGGACTCGCACACCGAGGATTCCGTATACATTTTTAGTATTTTGTTATTGAACTACTTACGGTTTAGACATAACATATTTACGGTTTTCAGATTTTTGCGTTACTTGTGCTGTAAGTCATTGCTTCTCGCCTTTCATTATTTTAGGTCAACGGGAAGTACCCTGTAGGTTTTGACGCCCTTGTTAAATCGCAAAATATGCGACATAAACGGTCATATCTTTTGATAGCGTTGACTTACAAGTCACTGTTCCAAGGGGTAGCTGACATGAGGATTTGACATTAATTTCAGCTTGATACCTTTACGCGTTACGAAAAATGGTCTTGACAGATAGACAACAAAGTGATCCTATAGGGTTCCGTTTTTGTCGATTTAGGTACGAAACCGTTCTGGGCGGAGCGGAAGGGAGTGTCAGACTTGTACTGACTAAAACCCATCCATGTTCCTTCTTTGCCCTTTGTGTTCCAGGGCCGCGGTATCTCTTTCGAACAGTCCCGCAGCCCTGGCAGGCATCGGCCCATGCGGACCCCTACGTGGTTGCTGACATCTCTTTGAGACGCGCGTGGAACACGAACGCGCCGTCGACACGGCCTTTCGTCATAAGACGGCCGGACGGCGAGCTAGCCCATAACTCGCCGTCCACAGGCCCGCGCCTACGGTGGCCGGGGGCCACCACGTGACCCCCGACGCCCGGGGCGTCTCCCGTGGCGGCTGGGACGTGAGGCTCTTTCCCTCTCACGTCCCTCCACCTCCTTCACTAGCATGACTAGGTACGGACCCCTAAAAACAGTAGTGTTTTATATTTGTGGTATAGTATATAAGGCTTTTTAGGGGCTTGTGGTTAAGTAACAACAGTGGCATGGGCTGGACGATGACGTTACGTTACGATGTCCCAGGATGGGTGATCATATGGGGGGGGTCAATGGTGGACCTCCCGTTCGCTACACCTGCTGTCGCCGCACGGGTTCAGGTTGGCGGGTCCTAGAGAGTGTGGAGATTCTATCGAATCACCTGTACATCTCATCATCATGGATGTGCCATTCTAAATCCAATAAGTCGCATTAGACCCCCCCCCCCCCTATGCAAGTGTGCGTGGGAACACCTGTGTGGTATTACTCTGATTCGGATTTTTTACTAATCTGGTTGCGTTGGCCGCAAGTCGCCTGATGTGAAGCGATGATGCGACCTAGGGCAGCACCCTTGCCTAGAAGAAACCGATTCACCTAATTTTGAATTGATCCAGATTATAATGATCAAGGAACAGTCTAGCCGGCAGGGAATTCCCCTGACTAGAGGTTCGCACAATAAAAAATTCTTTATGAAAATTAAGACTTACCAATGCTGTTATATTCTTATTTTCAACCATGTTGTCGTACAATTCTTTTGCAAAATTGAGGTGGGCAGGAACTCTCCCTTTTTCATTTCCATATCTATAAAGATTGTTTTTGAGCATTTTGTTATTGGAGATACGACTCTTTGCTCCCAAACTGCTTGTCGGTGGAAGCTGCGGAAAAAAAAATCTTCAGAGATCAAAATAGTAGGTATTCAAATAAAACTATGTTTATATCTGCAAGCAGGTCTTAAACTAGTTGGCGCCGGCTTTTCTTAACTGACTGGTAGTAAAGTTATAACATACATGTATTTATTTTACTTGTGAAAAATTTGGAATTTTGACCTCCAATATCTCCGCAATTAAAAGGTTCCCATGCATAGTCTATAAAAAAAAAATACCGCAATGACGGGGTAAAAATGCCTATAGGCTTCGTGAATTGTACAATATTTACTTAGTTCTAAACTAAGGCCAACTCCAGGTGAGAGCGAACAAGCCTCACCACGCAGGCCAAGTGTGGGTTGATGGGTGTATCATATCTTCAAATTAAGACATGACAACTTCCTCACGATGTTTTTCTTCACCCTTTTGAGAGCTGTGTATGAGTGATTCCACAACATAATCACTTATAAGTCGATGGGACATTATCACTGGCCACCATCATCATCTGCCTAGCCTTTTCCCAACTATGTTGGGCTCGCCTCGTCTTACCGCATTCAGCTGAATACTAGTATTCTATATGGAGTGACTGCCTATCTGACCTCCACAATCCAGTTAGTACTTTAAAACGATACTCCTTGGTAAGGTTGTCAGATTTCCGGACAACGGATTCCCTGTAACGACTATCAAAGATTTAAAAATGACAGCCGGGACCAACGGCTTAACGAGGAAACTCGGTATGTAATGGGTGGTCAGTGGTCACCCATCCACAGACCAATCTAGGCAAGCGCGGCTTAACCTGAAGATCGGTCCGTGCGGCTGTTATTATTTAGCCACGAGCTCCACTGCTACCACTGCTAACAAAAATAAAAAAAAATTAAGTTAAATTCGTTTGAATTTACATTACGTTTATTCCGAGCGCTCATGTTAGACCCATCGTGATATTTAGGTAAGAAAATCCCCAATATCAAACCGGGGTCTAGTTAGGTAGTTATTTTGTTGTGATAAGATAGAAAACTAGTCGAATTCAGGAAATAGATACTGTACTAGTACTAGTACTGTACTATTTATAGTATTTAATATATCCTTGTAGTTTATCATAGTATTAAATTTAAAAATAAATAGTTGCAGACATATACACCTACCACTGTTTGTCTCTGCATCACCCAAAGATTGCCTGGTAGAAAATGCCTATGGCATTAAGTCCGCCTCTGTACTTTGTGCTTGAAGTGTTAAATAAATAACTTTTCCATACGGAGGAAGATGACAATTGAAAAACAAATACCAAATCTAAATCCCCTAATCCTAATCGAATTTTATCTATTATTATTATTTGATTACATTACATTACATATTATATTAAATATTACATTACATTACATATATTACACACTAGCTGTGCCCACGGCTTTGCTCATGTGACCGCGTATTCTTTTCTCACTGTCAAAGTTTATCAACGAAAAATATAGATGCAACTCATGATCTATCCTGGCTCCAAACGGTTAATAGCATTAAAAACAAAAAAAAAATCTTCTAAGTTTGGTTTTTCAACGCATTGTAGTTTATTCATTGCGCACTTATAAAGTCTCTCCTTTTGGTCGCACTTCGTCTTCTTTATGTTACTCAAACTTTTGAAAAGATTTTAGTTGTAAATCTGTAATATTCTAACCATGGTGATTCATAATAGGTATGTCCTCCCATGGTTGTAGCAGCTCAATGTGAATATGGGGCTCCCGGCCAGACCGTGGCCGATCATGCTGGAGTGTCCAAAGTGTCCCTACACCTACGTTTTAGAAGGCTTACTGTCAAAAACGATACTTACACGCGATTAACGTAGCCATCTAGGTGTTAATAATTTGATAAGACGTACCATCGATTCGAAAGTAGAAAAAGAACAGGGCAATGACATTAGATCTCGTATTTACGAAGATAGTCCACGATTGCCTAAGCGGATACTTTTCCAAGGAGGTATTACGCTGATCGTTGGAATAAAGACTGTTGAAGCAAGCCCTTGGTCTATTGACCACATTTATGTTGACTATTATTAATATTTTGCTACGAAGTTCAAATGCTAGCACAGTCAAATCTAAACGTTAAAGACGTGCCGCGAGTGAAACAGTTTCCCTTACGGATATAATTCCTCTTCATTCCGGGATATCTCGACAATTGTAAATAAAACCTAATCCCCCCCCCATCTGTTTACCGAATGAAAAATATGTTAAAAATCAAAGCATTTATTTCAAGTAGGCCAGTTACAGGCACTTTTGAATTGTCAAGATTAAGACAATAATGAAATGTACCTACAGTCCCAGTCACAAGTGAACTAAAAATTTTAAAAACTGTAAAAGTACTGTAGTTGCCCATTCCTTAGTATAGATTTCTATGGAGAAGAACGGGCAAGAAACTCCATGGACACTCTATTAAATCATAATATTGTTACAAAGGGGGGGTTTTTTTGGACATCCATTGAGGATTTCCACATGGAGAAAAAAAAGTATAGGCAGGATACACAGGTCGACGAGTTTACGCTTAAGTGAGATGGAAATCTAAGCTGTGGATAACCTGTAGATTGTCTAAGTAAAATCGGTCAAGCCTCACGGAAGTAGCAATTTTAAATATTCTTGATTTAATGATTAGGCAACCCATTTGATATGTTTTATTTTATGTATATTTAACATAACATGCATTAAAGGCACATTATGTAAGCAAGCTTTACAAGTTGGACGATTATATCGCTGATAAAAATGTTTGGCTCAATCCGGTCCTGCTCCACAAGGACAGGGGCGCATAAATTGATAGCATTAAATAGTATCGTTGGAACTGCTGAAGATTGTACAACTATCTTTGCATTGTATAAATTCAATCTCTTTCGTATTATATAATCGCATAGCAAATATTGAGTACTATGTACTAGAAAGCTATCATTCTCTAGAGACCTACGTCTTTTCTTGACTTGAATGTGCCCTGGCTGAGAGTATGTCATGCTTACTCAAATGTCTCGCTGATGGTGGCGCGTGTGTCGGATCATGGTGTTCCCTTCAAAATGGTTGAGTTGAATGGTGCTGATACATGCGTCATGTTCGTGAACGGGCGCTGTCAGTTGGGACTGGTCATCTCTTAGTTGCCACGGCTATTTTAATAATTTATTCTATTTTTGAATTGCTTCTTGTTTTTACTATGGATACTTTTAACGTGCACATCTTGCTACATCGTTCTCACATTATATACCATCTCAACATGAATGATGTAACCAAGGTTTTGTAACAATATTATGATTTAAAAGAGTGTGCATGGACTTTCTTGCCCGTTCTTCTCCATAGAAATCTATACTAGGGAAAGGGCAACTACAGTACTTTTACAGTTTTTAGTTCACTTGTGACTGGGACTGTAGCTACATTTCATTGTTGTCTTTATCTCGACAGTTCAAAAGTACCTGTAACTGGCCTACTTGAAATAAATGCTTTGATTTTTAACATATTTTTCATTCGGTAAACAGATGGGGGGAGAGTATAAGGCATTTTTCGATACTAGGCAGGCTTTATTTACAATTATAGAGATACCCCCGAGTGAAGAGGAATAATATCCGTAAGAGAAACTGTTTCACTCGCGGCACGTCTTTAACGTTCAGATGTGACTGCACTAGCATTTGAACTTCGGAGCAAAATATTAATAATAGTCAATATAAATGTGGTGAATAGACGAAGGGCTTGCTTCAACAGTCTTTTTTCCATCGATCTGCGTACCTGCGTCTATTCTACATTTTTTTTTGCCCGTTGATCAGTGTCCTTGGAAAAGTATAAGCTTAGGCAATCATGGAAATATGAGATCTAATATCATTGCCCTGTTCTTCAGCTTCTTTCGAATCGATGGTACGTCTTATCAAATTATTAACACCCAGATCGCTACGTTAATTGCGTGTTAGTAGCTTTTTCGACAGTAATCCCTCTAAAACGTATGTGTAGGGACACTTCGGACACTCGTGTATGGTCGGCCATAGTCTGATCGGGAGCCCCGTATTCACATTGATCTGCTAAAACCATGGGAGTACATACCTATTATGTATCACCATGGTTAGAATATTACAGATTTACAACATTTTTTTTTTTTAAACTTTGAGTAACATAAATAAAACAAAGTGCGACCAAAGTGGAGAGACTTTATAAGTGCGCAATGAATGCACTACAATGCGTTGAAAAACCATATTTAAAAGATTTTTTTTTAGTTTTTAATGCTGTTAACCGTTGGGACCCAGGATAGATCATGAGTTGCATCTATATTGATCGTTCATAAACTTTGACAAAAGAATACGCGGTCACAGCTAGTAGTCATCATCATCATTTCAGCCGAAAGACGTCCACTGCTGGACATAGGCCTCCCCCAAGTGTCGCCACATTGACCGGTCCCGTGCGACTCGCATCCAGCGGAACCCTGCAACCTTCACCAGGTCATCGGTCCACCTAGTGGGAGGCCTTCCAACGCAGCGTCTTCCGGTTCGCGGTCGCCACTCCAGAACTTTTCGGCCCCATCGGCCATCCGTTCTGCGAGCAATGTGCCCTGCCCACTGCCACTTAAGTTTGGCTATTCTTCGGGCTACGTCGGTTACCTTGGCACAGCTAGTAGTAAATACATTAAATTTAATATACACCGTGACTTTTTAGTGGTCTTACAACGCCAGCCTAGTTCATGTATCCAATGACTACTTAACATGCATAAAAATATAGGTAGGAATTTTTGAGATTTGAATAATTTAAAAATAGAAATAATTTAGTCATTATCACGACACATGACGTAGTTAGAAACACCCTATTGCGAGCGCGGTGCGTTTTTATTTTTCTTTGTTAATTTTATCTTAATTAATGGTAAAAAATACGAATCGCACCTAGAGGTGTTTTATGTTGAATACATTGAGCGGACCAATTTTGATAAAAGACTTAAAAGTCAAGGTGTATAGTAACAATAAGATAGCTAAACTAATACACAGCCGCAATCTGTGGCAAAAGAATACGCCCGCACGTGAGCGAAGCCGCGGGCACAACTAGTCTATACATATAAAATTCAAAGTCCTGACTGAGTGATAAATCAACGCACAGCCCAAACCGCTGGTCCTAGAGACATGACATTTCGAGGGTGAAATTTTTGTAACTAAGAAAGGGTTTTTCGAAATTCCACCCTTAAGAGGGTGAAATGTGGATTTGAATTTTCTGTGAATTTTTTTATTCTCGGGGTCGATTGACTTGATTTGTGTACATACTGTCAGCGCTGCACTATTAA
Source organism: Noctua fimbriata (assembly GCA_905163415.1). Taxonomy (NCBI): domain Eukaryota; kingdom Metazoa; phylum Arthropoda; class Insecta; order Lepidoptera; family Noctuidae; genus Noctua; species Noctua fimbriata. The sequence continues at coordinate 864,658 of LR990949.1, read as the reverse complement.
TTAACTTTAGGGTAGTGTACTGATTAAAAGATTTGAATATTTGGTATTATTTAAAATCAGCAATGACATTACATCTTAGGCTTAAATAAGTTTTATGGTGTAAGTAACGAAAGAATACACGATCCACAAAAATAGCACAATAATAGTAGTATAAAGGGTGTAAATAGACCCTCAACATATCCGAAAAGTACTTGTTCTCCCCGTCTTTGCGATCTTTTTTTTGTTCTAGACCATACCTGGGAGCCTTCTAGTTACGGAGATATTGTGGGTCAAAATTCCAACTTTTTCACAAGTTTTTTTTTTAAACACATGTTTTTAATGTAAGATTTTTTCCTTACACACCTATACGACCCCCGTACTATTTAATTCATCCATAAGCACAATGCTTTGAGTGATTTTCATCGAGTCCTACCGTAAAACATGATTTTTGACACCAAAAAAAAAGTCGATTTCCAGCAATATTTTTTGCGTAAAGTTACTTAGTTTGATGTACAGAATGCTTGGTTGACGGCTTTGTGAAGGGTCTGTTTACACCCTGTATTTAAATATTTTAACACAAATTTACTAACCTGCCCTTGCTCCAACGGATAGCAATATTTTCTCACAGAGTAACGATATCACTTTTAAGTTCTTTACGCTTCGGCGTCGCAGGAACAACTGAGCTGCGGACTTTTTTTTTTTTGAAATGGCATCTCGCAGTTCAGCCTATGAGACTGTCTTCTGCTTAACCGGACTAATCCTGTGGATGCCTTAAGTGTAAGGCCTCCAGCCAGGGGCTTAAAAACTACTTAGAAAACTAAGCAACCACACGCTGGGGGCATCCCCTTTGAGTACTCCCTCGACTTAGTGCGTCACTGGGGAGGACAGCAAGGGGACAGGCTGGATCTGATTTAGATTATTTAGGGGCTGATTTATTACTACTGGCTCAGCATCGCGGGCTGGCTCTAGCAAGGGTCGGGGGGGGGGGCTCAAAAATTGGTGTACACACTCTTCTATTAGAGACACGTGTATCACAGTTTTTCCAAAATCATCTCCTTCGAAACTCACGTAGACGGGCGCACGGCACGCAGTATGCGCAGGGCGTGCGGGGCGCGGGAGTATTTACGTTGTATTGATGTTTGTTACTCCTTCACGCAAAAACTACTGAATGGATTTAGCACACAGATAGTTTATAACCTGGATTAATAATTTTAAAGATTAAAATATTGTCGGATATTTTTTATCCCGGTAGTAAGACCCTGTGGGACAGTTACTAAACTTCATAAGCTAGTCTTATATACATATAATAGTAACCCTTGCAAACTATTCCGTAGGTATTGTACCAATGTCTCACCTTGGAATCGAACCCAGGATCTTCTGTTCATCCTTTCTTAATTACGGGCGTGATGTTATGTTAGTTTCAAATAACGAAAGTTAATGACGAGGTTTATTGGCTTAATTAGTGTGGTTAGGTACTTGAATTTCAGTACCATTAGTTTGTAGTACGTACCGAGAGATAACTTTCAACGAAAATTTGATTGAATCAGAATTTTTATATTTGAACTGGGCACAAATACAGATTCAAATTCAAATTCAAATTCATTTATTTCGTGAACACAGGGTATATATAGAAGATGTTATAAGTTAATTGGAACCGAGCTGTGCTCCGCCAAAAGGCATACAAAATATCAAAGGGTTTTTTTTTTTTTTTATAGAAATGCATTTTCAAAATTCAAACAGTAATTCTAGAATTCTACAATAAAAATAAATCATGTCAATATTATACAAAATGTCAAATAAAATGTCAAATAAAATAAAGCAATAGAAATAAAAAACACAGAAATAAAAATAAGAATGTCACTAATTCATTAATACACAATAATCAAAATTGACAAAATCATTTAGTATCTCACATAACATAAAATAGATTCGATTCAATTAACAGGGAATTAAAATTAAAATTTGTTAATGTTAATACTTGAGATAACTTGTCCTGGTAACTTATTATATAGTTTTTGAGCCATTGCATAAAAGCTTTTGCTATGAAATTTTGTTTTTGTTGCTAACACCTGCAACTTTTTTTATTCCATGTCAGCTACTGAGTCATTCCTTATTGAAAAGCCACAGCACTTTGGCTGGCCCGGGAGTCAAAGCAAGGTCCTCATCCTCAGCAGTCGCGCTTGCGACCACTGGACTAACGAGGCAAAACAAAACTTATAATATTGTTTTCCTATTGTGTTATTTTATGTGCATATAAAGGGTGTAAAAAGACCCTTAACGAAGCCGAAAGGCACTTGTTCTCCCCGTCATTACGATATTTTTTTTGTTCTAGACCATAGCTGGGAACCTTCTAGTTACGGAGATATTGGAGGTCAAAGTTCCAAATTTTTCACAACTTTTTTTTTAAATACTAGCTTGTAAGGTTATAACTTTATTTTTCATATCTCCATGACTCGTTCACTATTCAATGTATCCATCAGCAAAATGTTTAGAGTGCGTTACATTGACTTTTTCGTAAAACCTGATTTTTTACCCCCAACGGCTACTGGCGGCTTCGTGAAGGGTCCGTTTACACCTTTATACAGGGTGTAAACGGACCCTTAACGAAGCCGTCAACCAAGCATTCTGTACATCAAACCAAGTAACACTACGCAAAAAATATTGCTGGGAAACGACTTTTTCGACTTTTCCAGTCCGTACTATATGTCCATACCGGTTCTTTGCTAATTATCCAAATCCATACTAATAAATAAAATTGAAGTAACAAACTCCCAATCATATCAAATAAAGTTTTTCAATACACTTTCGAAGAAATAAAATATTAGAACGGAAAGTATTTTAGGAAACTATGCTTTAAATTACTTTTTTTTCGCGCTTTGCTTTCGCCAGGTTGAAGAAAAAGTAAAGGTATGATGCCGCTAAAAAGCCTAATATGAAAAATAGAAAATTCAAATATTTTTGAATTTAGAACACAAATAAATGAATGTTAATTTGTTCATAAAATAAAAGTGATGTTTTAATTAATCATGTTTATCTATGATATTCTATTACTATAAACACAATTTAAATACTCCAAAAATATTTACGCCGTAAAAACGTATATCGCTTTGCCGATAAAAAAATAATAATAATCGCCGACTATAGTCATTGAACCCATTTGGATTCAGTATAAGTTCAGCTATCACTGTAAATTTTTATTTCCGCACGAGTGCTGAAATTTTTTTTTAAATTCACGCATGTGAAATTAATTGGATGTTGAACCTAATCGTAGTGCGATAAGAACCAGTTTTCGAGAAAGTGTATTGATTTTTTTTTTTTTTTTTCTGTTTGTCCATTTGTTCCGGCTAATCTCCATAATGGCTGAATCGATTGTTACTGGCTAGTTGATGTTATAAGGAGTAACTAAGGTTACTTTTATTTTAGAAAACTGGTTAAAATTTTATTTTTTTTATTTTAGAAAATTGGTAAAAAAATTAAACCCTTGAAATTCTGATATAAAATCCGATTCAAATACGGAATAATAATTTTAATAATTATTTGACATTGACCAAAGTCTCGGGCAACACCTAGGCTAGTATCCCTAAGACGACCCACTGACCTATATCAATAAAAATGCATCATAATATCTTTATCTCCCAGTTAATTTCGAAATGAGAGAAAAATATTAATATTCTATTTTAAGAAAAATAAAAAAAATATAGTAAGCACTACAAACCTTTTGATTAACAAACACTGTTTTAAAATACACAGAAAACAAGCAACACACGATTTTAAAAATCTATCATCAGATATCAGTTCCAGACGTCTGTCTCAATACAAACATTGAATATCTAATAATCATTAGTTTAAAGAATATTTATTTTATTTGATTAATCAGAAGGTCACACTAAAATGATGGTGTCGAAGTATAATGAGCAGCTGTGAACCTGAAAACTGGGGTTCGAATCAGCAAGGTGACAAGGAGAGCTTCGTGAAGGTGGAGAGGAAGAAGCCCCCTAGTCGGAACCAGCGCTAGACTGCGCTGTCAGGACCCAATGTGCTGCGTCCGGCAATATCAACGACGCAGCTTTATGTGTCCCGGCTACATCACACCACGAAGGTTGAGGAGATCGTGGAGTATGTCACAATAAGCCCACACCAAATTGAACAAAAACCAGCGAAAACCAGCTGTACCTTGAGGGTTGAGAAGTTGGAGTCGCGCCACAACACGAATTTCAAGTCGTTTGTGGTGCGAGTTCCGACTCATCATATTGAGACCTTTCTCAAGGAAGAGTTTTGGCTGAAAGGTGTCATGTATCGGCGTTTCTGCCGAAGGCTACGCGGCGCCACGCAACGCAACACCACGCCGTCACTTCGTGTACAATAGTCTATATTTTCTGGTTTTTATAAATATGTATGATAGTCTATAAGTTATATATGTTATGGGTCTTTGTTACCTAAAATAAATGATATTTTATATTTCCTTTATTTATTTATATACAAATCTAATACATTTTTAAATATTCCTTAAAATAAAAACAATATAAACAACCTTTAAAAATATTTAAAAAAAATTAGCCCACCGGTATCAGGAACAGAGTCCAAGTCAGGGCTCCAGATTTTATATTATTATTGCCTTTATTTATATCTTTACAAATTAATTACATTTTTAAATATTCCTTAGAAAAAAAATAAAAAAAAAACACATTCAAAACTTCCTTATATTATTATTATATTATAATTTTAAATGAGTTTCACACAACATACACAAACTCACATCTTTTTCTATTATTAACACACAAAACGGGATATTTACCATGTTTGTTTATATTCTATTTGTTTTGAGTGCCCGATATTTCGGTACTGTACGTTGCGAGCGCCATGATCAAGGATAAACTATCTCGTTTTAAGTGTTAATGATAGTCAAACTCAAAGCATTTATTTCAATTAGACCATCACAGGCACTTTTGGATGTCAAATAAAACAAAAAAAAGCGAAGCTACACCGTCACAAGGCATAATAACTTGAGAAAGTACTGTAGTTGCACATTCCAAAGCGTAGATCTCTATGGAGAAGAATGGGCAAGAAACTCCATGGACACTCTTTTAAATCAAAATATTCTTACAAAATCTTAGTTACATCGTTCATGTTGAGATTATACATGTATGTGAGAACGATGTAGAAAGACGTGCACATTAAGAGCGTCCAGAGTAAAAGATAAAAACAACAATGAAAAAATAAAGCAATTAGAATAAACCGTGGCAGCTAAGAGATGACCAGTCCCAACTGACAGCGCCCGTTCACGAACATGGAAGGACTGCATAGCTTAACTCCACAACCCGGATAGGTTAATTGGGACACCCCTTGGTAAGACTGGTTGTCAGACTTTCGGACCTGTAACGACTGTCAAAGATTTATAAATGACTGCCGGGACCAACGGCTTAACGTACAGTCGGCATAGCCAATTAGTTTACATCACGCACACATCGATAACTGTCATTGTACTAGCCAGTAATGCTCATACAGCCACTCATTATTATTGTGTGCGTATACGTATTCTACATACACGGGTAAAGATAAAATAAACGGGTTCACAATGAGACCCAACATTTTATTCGAATGTAACATGGTAACCATAGCTGATTGGTGTAAGCGCCTGCGATAGCTAATGATCTAAGCTCGACGACGTGAGTTCGATCCCAGTTGTGTAATTTAGTTTTAAATTTCAAAATCACTCGCACAAAAAAGTAGAAAGGTAATTAAATAAAACCAATAAAATAATTCGATTTTTTTATTAGATAAAATTTGGTATTGGTTGGAATGAGCTTATCGCTTGAGTCATTTGCGAATGATCCGTCTCGTTTCTTCCAATATGTTCCTTCCTTACATTGGTTGTTTTAAGGTTCAATTTGGTGTGGGCTTGTTGTTAGCAAAAAAAAACTTGTGTGGCCGATTCAATGATTTTATGCAAACTTATTAATGTTTTAAACCATACTAGACGTTCGAATGTGTAAAACACTGTTGTTGGTTTTTTTGACAAAGACTAAGTTTCTTGTTGGTAAGTATGGACGTAAATAATTTGTCAAAGTAGGTAGGTATATAAATTGAATCAAAGTAAATTTAGAGGTGAAGTGAATCAACATGTTAGATAGTAAGAAATTATGACAACTTCTAACCGCATAGCAATAACATCACTTCACCAGACTTTCAATAATTCGAGTTGTAGTTTTAAAAAGAGGATTATGGCAACTTGTATACGTAATTATTGCTAAGGTTTGTATTTGTTCACATTCGCTTAACAAAGAACATTGTTTGCATAAAAATAAGATTCATAATCGCCTACTAATTAAAATAAATTCGACTAATAATGAGTCGGCAAACCTTCGTTTTCTATTACTTTTTGTAACCTTCTGCTCATGTTGTTAACCATATTCGCGAATATATTACTACCATAATTATAGCGACCTGTGTGCAAACGTGACATATTTAGTTTTGTTAACATTCAAAGTTAATATGTTTTCGTAGCGATTCGCAGACTTTATTAAAACTATTTTGAGCAAAAAAACATCCTCCCAGCTCTGTCAACTAAAAAAGAGATGGCGGTGTCATCAGGGAAAGTAAAAATTTTGCCACCATGAAGCTGAAGTTGACCATTGATATACACCAAAAACAACGTGGGGCCGAGTATGCTGCCTTGAGGCAAACCGTATTCGACACGTGCCTCATTGCTCAGCCTAAATATATACCTTATTAATATTAATTATATAAAAGATATGCACTGACATTAGCAAATATAATAATCTATTTTTATTTACGTTATTCGAAGGCTTTTATTGAATATGCTTAAAGGCTAGATCAAGCTAATTTTAGACCTTTTGTCTTTGTCCCAGGTCGGTCGCAGCAAGGAAAACCTGCTCAGGTGGAGATTCATTAATGACTCTGTCCTGGAGTGTAAATGTGGTGCTGCTCAACAAACGATGTGGCACTTCATATCGAGCCCTGCGTGTCCTGTTGTTTGTTCACTACAGGAACTGATGGAGGCTACCGAAAGCGCCAAACTTGTAGCTCAGTTCTGGGCTGACACAATTTAGATTGCAATCGAAACGCTAAGAAGAGGAGACTTTGTCCGATCTGGGAATCGAACCCAGGACCTCAGGCTCAGCAGTCGGGCTATCCTGATATTTTATGTCCCTGTTTCTAAAGCCCTGGTCGCTGGTAGCAAAGGCCGTTTCCACGAACATCACAAAAATCAACTTTTAGTAGTTAGGATGGCGGGGTCTTAGTTCGCTCACTTCGCTAGCTCACTAGACCCAGCTATCCCTGTATTAGCATTCTTATTGTCCCGTTGCTTACATATAAAATCAGAGGTAGGGGTTTCGTGTTAAAAAAAACTGTCTAGAATTTTTATTGACATTTGAAATATATTCCAATTGTTTTTTATTATTTATTTATTATTCCTTAATACACACATTTGTTTTTACAGTTAAGACCCAAGCCAACAAAGTAGTCATAAGTTACAAATTATCTAGTCCGAAGTAAGGGTAGAAGCATAAGTTAGACAGTAGACAACACACCAAGTGCCCCCCTCAGGAATTCCGCCAAAGAGCAAGAAAATATGTCCAATCGCCGAGAGACACTATTTAGTATTCTTAATGCACGAAATACTGGTGCAAACTTTAATAAGTTCGTACGGGTTGCCGGGACTTTAAAAGGCCCCTCCCTCGGTCCCAACCGTAGCCTCCTGTCTGGAACGAGCAATCCCAACGATTCCAGTATTTGTGGATTATTTAGCATACCACGAAAAACCATAAAAACATATTTTACGAGAGCGAGGTTGCGCCTTACTTCCAACTTATAGTACCCAACCATACCTATAATAAAGAGTCTTGGATACATAATTGGGTAGTAATTGTGTTGGTCTTATGCCGAGAGTTTATAGAAAAATGCCATGCTCCTTTAGGTGTAATCTGTATATGGCACACAAAACCTTTCAGACCTAAGATGCACCAGTCTCCGGACGTTCCCATCAGTTAACATCTTCATCAAGACACCTTTTCATCAAGTCTTTCCTGTCCAGTTTATCACCAGTACCTCGGGGCAGTCGGTCTATGAAACGAACGCCGCCTGCCAGACGCATCCTGTAGGTTACCTGAAAGAAAACGAATTTCTAACATCAAGCCTACATTTCCTAAAGAGATGGATAGAAAAAGGGCTAGCCTATTGCCATTAACTAGGCACAAGTCCAGATTCCTGGATGTTAAAGCGGTTTGCCAATTTAGAACTATGAGGAACTACGCGCAAGCCGAGCTGGTTGCACTAAATGTGATAGGGCATCCTGACCAAATTTGTTAGGTTTAGTTAGAACTGTGTCCTTTCAAAACGTGCTTTCAACATTTTAGTTATCGATCGCAATAATTGTATTTCACCTTTGGCACCAATTTGCAAGCCCAGACTCTACCCCAAGGCCAGTGTTAAGTCCATATCCCAGCACTCACCCCTTTCTAGCCTTAAAATTCAATCACAGGCCATGGTATATCGTTTTTTTGTGTCCCCCTACTTTTTTCTCTATCGTGTGGTTGGTGCCTCACCTGGTGTCAGAGTTTTTATGTCCCCCATGGGCTTCTGACTTCGCGTGACATGTCGTTAAAAAATATTCCTCCGCAACACAGTGCCACAGGACGAATCAGACTGTAATTTATTTAATCAGACCTACCCGACTATTCACATGCTCGACCAGTTCCTCCTCAGTCGCAGTACAGCCTGGTTGCAGCACTATGAAAGCCACAGGAACTTCTCCGTGCTTCGGATTACCCACTACTCCTGCTTCGCGGACTGAAGGGTGCTGTAGAAGCAACGCTTCGAATTCTGCTGGAGCTACCTGAAGTTGAAATAAAGTAGGTACAATTTAAACCACCTCCACAGTCGTTCATGGACGGCTCAGATCTCAAGTGTACGTAGAAGGCAAAAAAAAGCAAGCTATGCTTGCTTTTTGATGATGAATAGGACGTTTTTTTTTTTTTCGTATTTTTAGAAAAACTATAAAACCCCACCTGACTGCCTCGTTGTTCGAGTGGTCGCAAGCGCGACTGCTGAGCATTAGGTCAAGAGTTCGATTCCTGGGTCGGGCAAAGTGTTATTGGGGTTTTCCATCAGGAATTTCTTAGTGGCAGCCGCGGAGTCTGGATTTGTGCGCGGTTGATAGGCTCGCCCCCTATTACATGGGACTTAAAACATAACTGGAGAAATGCGGGTGTACTTAGGTGCACCTCTGTCTAAACCTTAGGCGTGATGTTATGTTATTTTTAGTAAAATACTGGAAAGTTACTCCTGAAAATGCTCTCGGAAGCTATTACTACATAATTTTTCCCCATTCAGCTGTTCCGTACATTTTGGGAGGTCTAAAATCATGACCAATCAAGTGACCGTTTATTTGTTCCATCCTAAGAAAAGATCTGAATGCCTCTTAGCTTTTCTTGTAGAAAATAAATAACTGTCAAAGATAAACGGACTCACAGAAATATCATTAAACTTAATGAGCTCCTTAATCCTATTGACGATGTAGAAGTATCCGTCATCATCATAGTAGCCGATGTCTCCAGTCTTCAGGAACCCTTCCTCGTCCTTACAGTCGGGATTCACGTCGTTCAAGTATGCTGAAAATAAAAAAAATTGTATTAGACAGGCAGTAGTTTAATGTGAAAACTGGTATGAAAACTGGTAAACAGTTGCTTCCGTTTAGACTGAAAGCAGACCTGCGGAAAAGGCTAGAGAGAGATTATGAGTCAATTTGGCCTGATGACGTATCACTTTGCAGGCCAGTATATTCAAAGAGTTTATGTGTGCTTACAATTTTTGACCCGTTGCTGGACAAAAAATATATCGTATTGTATGTCCCAAAGAAACGATGGATGCATTGTGTGAGAAGTTAATGAATGAAAGATAAACAAGTAAATGATAGCGCTATGATGAGCAGATCAACTCTTATAGACAAGTGACGCCATCTATAATCTCATAAACAATGTGTGTAACAATCGCGCCACTCCAGGAGTTATTTGAACTACATCTACAGAAGACTACAAGCCGATATCATACACACATGTAAACCGAAATCGCTTTATAAGCAGATCTCTTCGAACAAATTGTCATCAACTTCTTCCTCCTGGTGTCGAAAGATGCCGCCGTTATCGGTATTCTCAAACCCGGTAAACCCAAGGCGGAGCTCTCGAGCTCTTGAATGCGCTCGGCAAAATCTACGAGAGACTTATTTATAAACGACTCAAAGACTATGCCGAAACAAAGAGTCTCTTTACGAGCAATTTGGCGTGTTGTTCTTCGACATAGCGAAAGCCTTCGACAAAGTCTGGCACAACGGCTTATTATACAACCTGTACCAACTGGGAGTGCCGCACCAACTCGTGGTTATCTTACGAGACTTTCTGTAGGATCGCACTTTCCGCTATCGCATCGGGGAAATCTTTCCTCCCCTCACCGCATTCGAGCCGGAGTCTCTCAGACAGCCAAGCCAAGGACTTAGGCACGATAGCCTGACGGTTCACATGGGAGGATGCCAGTAGAAAACGTGTTGCGTGGACTCCAAGTAATATTGAACAAAGACAGGAAGATGATGACATACCTTTCATGACACTGGGACCTTTGAAACAGATCTCTCCTCGTTGGTTAGGCCCCAAAGGTTCCCTGGTCTGCAAGTCAACCACCTGGATAATAAAATAACGTTTACAACATTATAACGCAAGGACCACTCCACCTAAATATAACAGATAACTTACGACATTTTATGAACCGCAGTGTTTTAATTCATAAATGTTTTAATAATGCTATGCAGCTGGGCTTATACCAGTTGAAAACGTCCCTTTGTGCCTATTAGCCTTGTTCTGTTCTGTCTCCTGCTTGATTTGGAGGGAACTGTAAATTATAGTTTTCCGACTCCTCCGTTATTAAACACTGTTTTAAGCTTTCACGGTTTACGACTAAACTTGTGCTGTCACTTACGGGATATCTTCCGTGATTGTTCATTGTTTTGAACCCGCGATTGTTGTCAACCCGCGATCATGGCGCTTGCAACAGCGCCGAAATATCGGGAGCTCAAAACAATGAACAATCACGGAAGATATCCCGTAAGTGACAGCACAAGTTCCTCCGTTATTCTTTTAAAATTAATTTCGTTGCAAGATCTCACACAGTGTTTTCTTCAATGATTTCTCCGAGACTTCTTCGTTGAGCTTCAGTACCTCGGCGCTTTTTTGTCGGTCGACATTGTTGACTCTGGTTTTCAAAAGTTGCAGTGGTTGGGTACAATAGTAGCGGGCTTGTTCAAAAAAAGAGACGAGACTTTGATTGCACATGGCTATATTTTCAGTGTGAACTGAATCAATAATGCTGAAGATTCTTTTAGCTAAAGGACAGAGCTGCCGTTCATTCTCAAATTCAAATTCTCGTGATATAAAGAAAGTAAAGTAAAGGACGCCTAAGGTATTCTATGAGAAGCAAAAGAAAAACTTACTTTAATTACAAATCCGAAGCAAGGCATACCAGAACTTCCAGGTCTAGGTCCCTTGGCACATCCCTGCTCGTTGCAGATGCTGCCAGCTTCAGACATTCCGTAGAGCTGGACTACTGATATTAGATTTGGTATCCTGGAAGAAGAGAAAACACTTTTTATCAGACCATTTTCCTTCTATCATGATAATTTATTTGCTATCTACGATCCTCTCGCTTTGTTCATGTTCATTCATCTGGTCATAAGGGCTAAGCACCTGAACTTAGCTGTCACTTCGTATTTTTGGTTCTAGGACATCACAGGCAGGTCCTCACGATTTTTACTTTCACCGTTTTGAAAGCAGGGGTAGTAAAGTTAATGACACAAATGAAACTGTCTGCTTGTAAGTCAGGGACGAAGCCAGTAGAGCACCACTACTCATTACTTAGAACAAGCTATTCAAGCGCATATTGGTACAGAAATGGCCAGAAATGGACTTCGACACATGAAATATTTATCTAACCTCTGTTTAATAGCGTTCACAGCCTCCTCACGGATGTAAGTACTGGAGGATACGATGTACTCCACCGAGCTGACGTCGTAGCTGTCCAAGATGGCTGATTTGATCAGCTCAGTGATTATCAGTGGTGCTAGTTGCAGGAGTTTTATCTAAAACGAGAAGAAAAAATAAATATAAGTCTCTCGTCTAGTCTTCCACTACTGGACTATCAGACGTACTACAGGGTATCATCCGCATTTAGGTTGATATCCTAACTAGCACTCTGCAGTTCTCCTCCAAGGATAGGAAATGTCTGCCAGCAACTTTATTCTCTTTAATCGATATCCCATCAGACCCCACCACCTTTAAAGCAGAAGTAAAAAAGCATCTCCTGGGTACGTTCGTTACAGACCACATTCATCCCGTAGATGAGACCAAGGTCAAGAGCAGGTCATAATGCAATAAAAAAACAATTGACCACGGAAATCTTTGCCAAAATATTTATTTGACGCCGACAGCATTCTTGTCTACTGGCTTAAACGGTCCTGATTTTAGTGGCATCAAGAAAGACACGCCTAAAGAGACATTAGTCGCTGGCATGGGACAAATGTGACCAGTTCCATTACTTCATCATTATATCAGCCCGGAATCATCCACCTCTGGGTATAGGCCTCCCCTTTTTTTGCCACACTTCCCGGGTCTGTGCATCACCTATCCTGGTGTTCCATCAGTTGCTCAAACAATATCAAAAGAATGATTCCCGTACCTTATATTTTTGAACAGCCTCCAGCATAGGCTTCTCCCCACCGCTGGGATTGTACACTATTGTAGCACCGACCCTCAGACAAGCGAGTGCGTACATCAGACCGTAAGTGTAGTAGAACTCTCTGGAGTTGTAGATGGGTTCGCCAGTGTACCTGGAAGGGAAACCATTGTTCTGGGTCAAGAAAAATCCAAGTAAAGGTTCAGTCGTTTCGGTCGAGTGCGGACCAATTGCGGACGCGGCTTCGGAGTCAGACACCTCCAAACAAATACTGAAGGATCAGTCAAATTGACACGGACAGGGTGCGGACTCTGAATGGTGATAAAAAAATGAATGATTGAGGTGATATCATTTTACAAAAGTAGGTATTACTTCTGCCAAACAGTAAAGCAGTTTGTTAGCAGCAGTGATATAGCTACCATACGGGGTGGAAGGGACACCGACCGCGAAAATGGTTATCACGTATTCAGTACATCATTCTGAGCCCCCTCATAGAAATTTTTAATCGGTTATTTTAAAAAAAATCAGCTGCATAACATTTTCAATTGCGTAATAACATTAAATTTCAATTCACGCCAACGAAGTCGCAAACATAAGGCCCGGTATATGGTAAAGGTTTTGCTGCCACGAGGTTGGCCGATGACCTCATGAAGGCTATGCTAACCCACTGGATGCGGGGAACATAGGACACCTGGAGGAGTTGTATGGAGTAGGCGACGTTATGCAGAAATGATCATGACCATAGGTTCCCAGTGACAGACATAGGCTTCCTCTCAATTTGCGAAAAAACAACCGGTTCTTCTTCCACATCTAGTATGTTCAAGCTATGTTTTAAAGCTGTCGGTCCATCTAGATGTGTGATACAGACAAAGTAACAGTGAACACAAGTGTAACAAGCTGCGCGTGCCCTTTTGACTGGCGCTAAAAGAATGCAATTATACATACTCACTTTTCCGTAAGAATATGCTGGGCGTTCAACAAAAATGCCAAATGTGTTACAGGAATACCTTTCGGTAGACCAGTAGTTCCTGAGGAGTAGACTATAAAAGCCACGTCCTCCCATCCATTGACAGGAACTGCTTCAAAGTCCTCTAATCGTACAGTCTCAGTTAGAAACTCCTTGAAGAGTACAGCACCATCTCTTGTCTCGTTCCCGTATAGAATGTAGTGTTGGATGCTCCCGACTTCTTCGAAGGTCGCTTTGTGGACTTCGTAAGCAGAGAGAGAACAAAACATGATTCTTGGACGAACTATCTTGATGCGGTGGAGCAGGGGGACTGTGGATGGAGGAAACATGGAATAATTTAGTTAGACCTGATACAAATCTGAGAATCTGTTATAGTCTTAGATCATACAACAACAAAGAAAAAATCTGGATAACCATGACACAAAACCACTAAAAGTAGAGAGTTTCGGAAGAGACTTACACTCAGAATTGGGAGCCTAAGTTTGAAGAAGAAGAAGACTACAATAGAGCACGATTGACCAGCGTTGAGCAGCTGGTCTGGATGTTTGACAGTCTAAACAGATACTCAAAAAGACCTAAGTACCAGTCTTTCCAACGGCAAATGATACCTATTAATTGGAGCATGGTCAAATCTTGGATCTATCAAACTGTCGATGGTTTCACGCTTGGCATTCTAGTATACTGACAAATGCGTGCATTGACTGAACAGCTCTAATCAAATCTGTGGGGTGGCTTCCACAAAAAGCTTCACAGAATTGAGTGTTTTTCATCGACTTCTCTTCCAATTTGGCAAGACCAGGTATCGCGACAAATCAAGCTATAAAAACCGGTTTATGCAGATGTCTCATTGTATTGGAAATCTTTACAAAGCCAGGCCATGTTATACTCGAAATGTACTTATAGCTTGATGTATCGCTGTGTGTACATCCATTTAATAGTTTAAATCTGGCCCAAAACCACTTACAGCTTCCATAAGTTGGGTCTGATGGAGCAAAGGTAGCCCCTGCACACATGATCCCCATGACAGTAGGTAGGTACTCGAAATTCTTCTCACTGCAGATGCAGATTACCTCTCCCTTTCTCACACCCATACGAGTGAGTGAGAGAGCTATGTCAGCCGTCATTTGAGCTAGCTCTCCATATGATCTTTGTTCCTCCGTGTCAGCGTTTATCTGAAAAAAAAAACACACCCCTGTACTCTCCCAAAGGTTAGGCAGAGGTGTATCCTAATAGTAAATGCAATAGGGGGCAGGCCTATTGCCATCAACTGGGCACAAATTGTAGACTCCGCTGCTACTAAGAAATACCCTACCCACTTTGCCTGACTCGAGAATTGAACCAAGGTCTTTACACTCAGTATTATCACTTGCGACTACCAGACTGACGAGGCATTGCAAAAAATAAGACTAGATTTTTCGAAAAATCATTTATTAATAATATTATAGTTCAAAAAAAAAATGAAAAACACGATTACTTGTATCTTTTTCAGCAAACTCTTTCATATGATACCCATATCATGGGTATGCATAAAAAAAAATCCGCCATCTTTGGGAGTCCGCCATATTGGATTTAGAATGACGTCACTTAGCCTTTTTTTATACAGAATGGGCTTACTCTTGACCTCAATCTAGTCCTGAGGACAGAGATGAGGTCGACGATGGCACGAGCTAACCCAAAAGAAGCCTATTAACTCGCGACTTAAATAGATTGGGGTCATATGAACTTGGGAACACCGACGCAGGCAGGGAATTCTACTCATTGTTAGCTAACCATGCATTGTCATCCAAACTAAACATGTACGCAAAAATTCAGCTCAATCGGGAGCCGGGAAGTGGGTCAAAATGTAATTCTAAAATTTTATACATAGTTGCAGAAGATGATAATAAAAGCGTCTCAAAAACATATCATTTGAATGCAAATATCATGGGGTATTTGACCGACCAATGTTGATAAAATGATGTTGTCTGACCTTACCCAAGGTAATGTCGTCATTGCAAAAAATTTAGGCATCGATGCACATAAACACTCGTGAGCTGAGTACATCATTCTATACCTAACCGCTCCACATGAAAAGAAAACATCGGTATTTTTTTTTATTTATTTGGAACTGCTTAGACCATCATTACAGGGTTACCCTAATGCGACAGTTAAGAACATAAACTAATATACTAAACTATATACTTACAGTAAAAAAAATACAAAAAATAAAACTAACAACATTATTAAATTTTTACACCATTAAAACACTAAACAGCATAACATAATTACTTACATAAACATAGTACAAAATTTACTTACATTAAAAAATAAAATAAAAATTAAGTATTATTTTGCTTGTAGCATAATATAATAATACCCTTGCGAATTCACTCCAACAACATGTAAAAACATCGATCTGAGTTTGAAGGTCGTTGATGGTACGGATCTAAAGAACACGGAATTTAAAGAATCATCTGCCGTTCCATACGTTTTGGCCGTATATTGCAGTTTCTCTTAGACGTAACGGGGGGTTTCACACCTCACTCCCCCTGGGACGAGGCCCGCAGGTTAAGCAGGCCGGGGCAGCGGAAGTCGCATTAGATCCCGATGCTCTCCGGCACAAGTGTGAAGGGGGAGTGTGAAAGTGTTAGTGGGAAGGGAGGGAGGGTTTAAGTCAGTACGAGTCTGACAGACCCCCTCAGCTCTCTCCAGGGCGGAGGACATCCAATGGGGACTTCCACATCGAGGACAAAACAATGTGGAAGGAACAGAACAAGGTGTTTTGATACCTTGGGAGAGACAGTAGTAGCTTGCAATAGGCTGAATTCAATCATTTTTTTTATCTATACTAATATTATAAAGCTGAAGAGCTTGTTTGTTTGTTTGCTTGAACACGCTAATCTCAGGAACTACTGGTTCGATTTGAAAAATTATTTTACTGTTAGATAGCCCATTTATCGAGGAAGGTTATAGGCTAGGCTAAATTTCACGCGGACGATGGTCGCGGGCAAAAGCTAGTACCAAATATGCTTAGGTTTGGCCGCAACTCGCCTGATGTAGACCGATGATGTGGCCTAGGGGAACACGCTTGCCTAGAAGAAACCGATTCACTAGCACTTTGATTAGATCCAGATTATAATGATCAGGGAACAGAGAAGCCGGTAATGAATTCCATAGACTGGCGGTACGCACAATAAAAAAATTCTGAAAACCAAGACTTACCAGAGCTATAATATTCTTATTTTTAACCATGTTGTTGTACACTTCTTTTGCAAAATTGAGGTGGGCAGGAACTCTCCCGTTTTCATTTCCATATCTATAAAGACTGTTTTTGAGCATTTTGTTATTGGAGATGTGATTCCTTGCTTCCAATGCTTGTCGGTGGAACCTGCGGGAAAAATAATCTTCAGAGATGAAAATGGTAGGTATTCAAATAAAAGTAATTATGTTTATTCCTTAGGGAGCGCAAACGTGGTCGCTTATGAAACGTCAGAAGTCCGCACTTGGGGTCTGCCAACGAGCTATGGAGCGAAGTATACTGGGTGTCAAACTTACGGACCGCATCAGAAACTCCATACTTCGCTCCAAAACTCAAATAGCTGATGCTGGCCTTACAGCTGCTAGGTTGAAGTGGAACTGGTCTGCCGCATGTCGGAGGAGCAATGGGCAAAAATTACCACTCAGTGGATACCAAATAGCAGGAAACGACAACGTGGCAGGCCCAGAAGGAGATGGCGGGATGAGCTGGATTCTTTCGCAAAGGATTGGCCTACAATCCGCGAAATGTGGAAGGAGGGAAGGGAGGCCTTTGCCCTGCAGCGGGACAATATAGGCTTGTAATAATAATATGTTTATTTTGATGCGAGACGCACGGGACCGGTCAATGTGGCGACACTTGGGGGAGGCCAAATGTCCATTGACCAGCAGTGGACAGATTTGGTTGTCTTAAATCGGGCCACTGACTACCTGTAACGACTGTCAAAGATCTAGATATGACAGCCGGGGCCAATGACTTAATCAAACTCGGTATGTAATGGATGGTCAGTGGTCACCCATCCACGGACCAACCTAGGCAAGCGCAGCTTAACCTGAAGATCGATCCGTGCGGCTGTTATCGTTTAGCCACGAGCTCCTCTATTACTAGGCTATCACTGCTAACTATTAATATCGTGTGAGACGAGATTTTTTTTTTTAATTTACTCCAAGCGCTCGTGTTAGATCCAACGTGCTATGTCGGTAAAGAAATCTCCAATATCAAACCGGAGCACAAAGACAAAAAAGTTATTGTGATAAGATAGAGACCTAGAATAATGCAGAAAATACTAAACTAGTTTAATCTGTATCTGTAACACAAAGTAAATAATCAGTGAATGACAAGTACCTACTTATCTATACTAATATTATAAAGTTGAAGAGTTTCTTTGTTTGGTTGAACGCACAAATCTCAAGAACTACTGGTCCGAATTGAAAAAATATTTTAGTGCTGGATAGCCCATTTATCAAGGAAGGCTATAGGCTATATAACATTACACTACGATCACATTCATAAACCCTCTCTCTCTCTCAAATGTGACGCAGATGAAGTTGCGCGGGTCAGCTAGTCTATTATAATAAAATTGTAACAGGCCGATGTCTGTACATTGAAGATATTGTGAAAAAAAATATATATAGGGGGTCTTTATTAGAGCAACAAAAGCCAAAACAACAGTTTTTAGAATTTTTGTCTGTCTGTCTGTCTGTATGTATGTTTGTACGCGCATCACGCAAAACTAAGGCATGGATTTGAACGCAGTTTTCACCGCTCTACTGCTAGATGCTTCACTTAAAATATAGGCTACATTAGATATAGTTTTGGGCCTGATAGGTGGCGCTGTGCGAAGCAAGCGCGGGTCACTAGTCTATTATAAAATAATAAACTTTTCCAACTATTCCGTAACATTATTAGTATATTATATAACCAAACTAGCTGACCCGCGCAACTTCGTCTGCGTTCGGATTTTCCCCGTTTTTGCAATCTTTTTCATAAATGCTCCGCTCGTTTTGGTCGTAGCGTGATGTTGTGTAGCCTATAAACTTCCTCGATAAATGGGCTATCAAACACTAAAAGAATTTTTCAATTCGGACCAGAAGTTCCTGAGATTAGCGCGTTCAAGCAAACAAACAAACAAACTCTTCAGCTTTATAATATTAGTATCGATGTTAGCTATACAAATAGAAACGATGGATGGACTGTATAAAGAATGATATGGCAAGAAAGGAGGTGTCGGATGAGATGACGAGTAATAGAGAAGTATGGAAGAAGAAGACATGCTGCGCCGACCCCAAATGAATTGGGATAAGGGCAAGAGAATGATGATGATGATGATGTTAGCTATACAAATAAATAAAATTGAAGAGTGCAACAGCTAAGCCAGTACAACAATAAAAATGCATCATAATCTTTATTTAAAAGTTAATTTCGATAGGAGAGAAAAATATTTAATACAGGGTGTAAAAAAACTCTTTACGAAGCCGTCAACCAAGCATTCTGTACATCAAACTAAGTAACTTTACGCAAAAATTATTGCTGGGAATCGACTTTTTGTTTTAGGGTGAAAAATCACGTTTCACGGTAGGACTCAATGGAAAGCACTCAAAGCATTATGCTAATGGATGGATTGAATAGTACGGGGGTCGTGGATGTGTGTAAATTAAAAATCTTACATTAAAAAAATGTATTTAAAAAAAAACTTACACCCAATATCTCCGTAACTAGAAGGTTCCCAGGTATGGTCTAGAACAAAAAAAATGATCGTAAAGACGGGGAGAACAATTGGGTTTATTTACACCCTTTATTATGGCAAAAGAATCGTTACTTGTATTTTAAGAAAAAAACACAGTGAACACTACGAACCTTATAATCTTTTTAACCAACACTGATTTGAAAACAAGCAACACAAGATTTTAAAAATCTATCATTCGATATCAGTTCCAGACGTCTGGCTCAATCTAAACATTGAATAACTACTAAATATTTACTTAAAGAATACTTATTTTATTTGTTAACTCAGAAGGTCACACTAAAATGATAATGGAGAAGCGATAAAGATATGATGCATTTTTATTGATGTACTGGCTTAGCTGTTGCACTCTTCAATTTTATTTATTTGTATAGCTAAACATTTGGTTATATAACTTTGATTGCGTTTCACACAACATTCTTAGACTCACACGTTTTTGTATCAGTAAGGCTGGAAACAGTGCTCGACCGACGGTACGTACTGACCGTAGGACCTGACCGAAGGTCCTGACCGTCAGCGCTGACCGTCGGTTGCGAAAATGCATTCAGTGCCACGCTGACGGCGTGTGTACAGTTCGTTTGTTTTGTTACAATTAAAATGGGATATTTACTATGTTTGTTTAGGTTGTATTTGTTTTGAGTTCCCGATATTTCGGTACTGTATGTTGCAAGCGCCATGATCACGGATAAACTATCTCGTTTTAATTGTTTATGATAGTGTTAGTGACCACCATCTGCGTAGCCTTTTCCCAACTATGTTGGGGTCGGCTTCCAGTCTAACTAGATGCAACTGATTATCATTATTTTACATGGAGCGATTGCGTATCTGACCTCCACAACCCAGTTAGTACTAGGTAATACGATACCCCTTGGTAAGACTGGTTGTCAGACTTTTTGGGCCACTGACTACCTGTAACGCGTTCAAAGATCTGCAAATGACAGCCGGGATCAACGGCTTCACGTGCTTTCCGAGGCCCGGAGGAAACTCGGCATGTAATGAGTGATCACCCATCCACAAACCAGCCTAGACAAGCACGGCTTAACCTAAAGATCGGTCCGAGCGGCTGTTATTATTTAGCCACGAGCGCCTCTGTTGCAAGCGCCTTGATCACGGATAAACTATCTCGTTTTAATTGTTTATGATAGTGTTAGTGACCACCATCTGCCTAGCCTTTTCCCAACTATGTTGGGGTCGGCTTCCAGTCTAACCAGATGCAACTGATTATCATTATTTTATATGGAGCACCTCCACAATCCAGTTAGTACTAGGTAATACTATATATACCCCTTAGTAAGACTGGTTGTCAGACTTTGTGGGCCACTGACTACCTGTAACGACTGTCAAAGATTTACAAATGACAGCCGAGACCAACGGCTTAACGTGCTTTCCGAGGCACTGAGGAAACTCGGTATGTAATGGTTGGTCACCTAGGCAAGCGTGGCTAAAGGTAAACGCACACTTGTCCGCGTCGAAAGAATCGACCGCGCCAAACGAAACGTTCTGCCATACGTATAACGTTATTTATTCGTCCGATTGGGCGCGGATAAGTGTGCGAGGTTACATAGGATTTCATACAAGTAATTCTAAAATTCGATTCTTTCGGCTTCTGCGCTTCTTTCGGCTCTGATAAGTGTGCGTTTACCTTAAATCTGAAGATTGATTCGAGCGGCTGTTATTATTTAGCCACGACCTCCTTCGAACGATGGTGTTAGTGACCATGTCAGTTTAAAACTTCTATTATCTGCCCAATTAAAAGTAAGTAGTGGTCGGCTTCCAGTCTAACAGGATGCCGACCCCAACCAGTATGAAAGCCAGTATTTTACATGGAGCGACTGCCTATCTGACCTCTACAACCCAGTTATACCTGGGTAACAAGATACTGCTTAGTAAGTCTCTCTGGAATCCGATCCAGCAGTGTCTAGAGACAGCAGTACTGATATGATTGGTGACGCCGAATCTGCTTAAAGAGCACATCTTCAGTCACGACTGTCATTTAAAGCTGACAGTTTCTAAAGGGTGTAACAAGACCCTTAACCAAGCCGATAGGCACTTGTTCTCCCCGTCATTGTGATAACTTTTTTTGTCAGACCATACCTGGGAACTTTCTAGCTACGGAGATATTGGGGGTCAAAGTTACAACTTTTACACAAGTTTCTTTGGTTTTATGTAGGATTTTTACTTTAAACATCTCCACGACCCCCGTACTATTCAATCCGTCCATCATGACAATGTTTTGAGTGCGTTACATTCCGTCCTACCGCAGAATGTGATTTTTCACCAAAAAAAAGTCGTTTCGTTAAAGTTACTTAGTTTGATGTACATAATGCTTGGTTGACGGCTTCGTTAAGGGTCTTGTTACACCCGGTATACGTCACTCGCGAAGTATAGTATGACCACTTTAAGTGTGCAGTTCAAGGTGGCGCTGCTTGTCAAGAAAATTTTCATCAATATGTCAAACTTGGTACATTTATTTTAGTTCTGCGTTTTCGCACCTGCACACAGGGTTTGAATTACTTGTAATTAAAATACGTAATTGAAATACAAATACGTTTTTCATATTCGTAATTCAATTACTTCTTAAAAATGTAATTTGTAATAAATAAAATAATTGAATTGTAATGTATTTTATTGTATTGTTTGTATTGTATTGTATTGTATTGTATTGTATTTTTTATTTTATTTTATTGTGTTAGGGTGGCTTACAGCTAACAGTACACAAATTAATAGCGAGGCAAACAACAACAAGCCATTTACAAGCCTCCACAGTTAGCATTAAACTATTGTTGCACAAACTAAGAACCAAGCATAATATCAACAACTAAGCATAATGCAGTAACAAATACAGATTAAATATTAAATTAAACGCCTGCACAAGCAGGCACGCAGGCGCAAACACTACTAAGATTCATCATCAACAACACAGCTTTTAGACAAGGCAGTACTAATTGTCTCTACGCTGCTCGCAAACAAATCGATTGATGGGTGTTCGTTCATTGATTGAGCGAGGCATAAAAGAATTGCTACGGTAAACTGTACGAGCGTAAGGAGCACGAAGAAGATTTCTCAAGCGAGAATGCCGAGGTGGAAACTTCAGGGACAGCTTAGAAAGAAGTTCAGGACATTCGATCCTTGATTGTGCTATTTTCACTAGGAACCGTATGTCAGATATATTTCGCCGAGTTACAAGTGGAAGTAAGTGGAATCGAACGCATCGTTCCTTGTAACTCAGATAAGGGATTATAAATTTATAACCTAAGTATCTCGTGAATTTCCTTTGTATTCGTTTCAATCTGTCTGAATGCACTGCATAATTCGGATTCCAAATTTGACTACCATATTCGAGGTGACTGCGGACGTAAGCACAATACAGAATTTTCAGGGTTTTCATTCTCTTAAACGAACTGGCATTACGTATAATGAATCCCAGGGCTTTGGACGCTTTTTTGGCAATATGGTCAACATGATACTCAAAGGCGAGCTTACTGTCCAGAAAAATACCAAGATCTCTGGTGACATGAGTTCGAGATAAAGGCTGATTTGCAATTGTGTAATTAAATATTATTGTTAAGTTCTTCCGGGCAAAGGTGATAACTAAGCATTTAGATATATTAAGATCTAATTTATTTATTCTACAATAGTTCACTAATCTAGATAAGTCAGCCTGCAAACGTATCTCGTCATTTAGACTCTTAACTGATGTAAAAATTTTCATGTCATCTGCAAACATTAAGTGTTTAGAATGTTTGAAACACTCGCCGATGTCATTAATAAAAAGAATAAATAATAATGGCCCCAATAGGGAACCCTGTGGCACACCAGAGGGGATGGTTGACCAGGAGGATATAAAGCCACTGAGCACCACTGCTTGTGTCCTATTTTGTACATAAGACGAGAACCATCTGTATGGGTCGCCCTTAATGCCCAAGTAGAAAAGCTTCCTCAGCAGAATATCATGATCGATTCTATCGAACGCCTTGCTGTAGTCGGTGTAGATTGCATCGACCTGGGATCCATTATCCATATGCTCAGTAATAAAATCTGTGAACAGGACCAGGTTGGATACTGTAGACCTTCCTCTCAGAAACCCGTGTTGTTGAGGACTCAGGCTAGAAACCACACTGCACTACAACTGATTATAAACTATGCGCTCCAATACTTTAGCTAGTAGACAAAGTTTTGAGATGGGCCTATAATTTTCAATTTTATCTTTAGCACCCTTTTTATGGATGGGTGATATAAAAGCTGATTTCCAAACAGAAGGCACAATGCCTTCAGATATTGACCTTTTAAATAAAAGTGATACAGGTAAAGCTAGTTCCTCAGCGCACTTAACTATAAACACAGCAGGCAAAGCATCTGGGCCGGCAGATTTTGTAAGGTCAAGAGATTTTAAATATTTATGAACAGTCAATAAGTCAATTTCAATTGTACCTAAATCACAGTTAGAAGCACACCCGGTCGAATCACAATTGCGACTTGCAGTGGAAGCGTCTAGGAAGGTTGTTCGAAAGTAATTAGCAAAAAGTTCACAAATGCCCCGAGTCACTTCTACTGTCACCATATGACATACTCGACGGGAAATTGCTGTTCATGCGTATTGCATGCATATTGTATTGTATTGTATTGTTTTGTTTTGTTTTTGTATTGTTTATATTGTATTGTGTTGTGTGTTTATTTGTATTGTAATTTGTAATTCCTAGAGTGGAAAAAGTTTAAAAGAGAAATATATAGAAATGATCGAAAGTCCAGCGTAAATTTATTTCTTCGCACCATGTACATGGTGTTATAAAAGGTGTTTGTCATATTCACAATCACTAAGTAAATATAATATGTTAACATTAGAATCTAGACGTACGTTTCTAGAAGCCAACGTACTACATGGTATTAAACACTGTTTTAAGCTTTCACGGTTTACAACTAAACTTGTACTGTCACTTACGGGATATCTTCCGTGATTGTTCATTGTTTTGAGCTCCCGATATTTCGGCGTTGTTGCAAGCGCCATGATCGCGGGTTGACAATCACGGAAGATATCCCGTAAGTGACAGTACAAGTCTACATGGTATTGTTCATAAACACTTCGATTCCATTGATCTCACGAGTAAGTTATGTTAGTTGTCCCCCGCACTGTAAATAAGCGTACTGTCCGTGCAGGTACATTGTTCACTGTAAATACCTGTCGGACTAATTCAAAATTTCGTTGCCGTATTCGTCGTATGGTGGAGTCTTATAATCGCAACCTCATTGATATTGATATTTTTGTATGTACCAAACCGAAATGATTAACTTAACATTCAATTAAGTATAGTAAACTAACTAAATACATTATTAATTAAAAACTATTAAATAACTTAAAATAAATAAACTAAACTAACAACAACCTATAAAAGGGCATCAAAAAATTCCTCCTCAACGCTGTCAGCTGGTAATGTGCCCAAGAGACTGGCGGCGTTGCCACGTTATATGGCAACACTTATCCTCTGGCCAAAGTAAAAGCCAGCCTTTGGGTCACGGGAAGCGTCAACTAGGCGTTTCGAAATTTCCTTAAACAGGCTATGAGCTCTCGGACCCCACGACCCCAGAGTTTCAACCCCATATTTACGCCGCTTGAGGTTCTCTGCAGCCGCAGCAGAAAATTGAAATTTAAGTCCAATGTTTTTAAAATCTTATCCAATGATAATAAGAAATAGTGTGAGTCCTTTACTCTTCATTTAATTTATTTCAACCTTTTTAATTGTTTTTTTTATTAATGAACTAGCTGTGCGCTCGGTTTCGCTCACGTGACCGCGTATTCTTTTGTCATTGTCAAAGTTTATGAACAATCAATATAGATGCAACTCATGATCTATCCTGGGTCCAAACGGTTAATGGCATTAAAAACTCAAAAAAAACTTCAAAGTGTGGTTTTTCAACGCATTGTAGTGAATTCATTGCGCATTTATAAAGTCTCTCTACTTTGGTCGCACTTCGTCTTATTTATGTTGCTCAAAGATTTTAGCTGTAAATCTGTAATATTCTAACCATGGTGATACATAGTCGGTATGTACTCCCGTGGTTCTAGCAGCTCAATGTGAATACGGGGCTCCCGACCAGACCATGGCCGTCCATGCTGGAGTGTGCAAAGTGTCTCTACACCTACGTTTTAGAGGGCTTACTGTCAAAAACGCTACTGACGCCGTCTAGGTGTTAATAATTTGATAAGATGAACCATCGATTCGAAAGAAAAAGAAGAACAGGGCAATGAGATCTCGTATTTCCGAAGATAGACCATGATTGGATGACCTGAGCGGATACTTCTCCAAGGACATTGAAGAATGGACGCAGATTGATGGAACAAAGACTGTTGTATAGCCCTTCGTCTATTCACCACATTTATATTGACTATTATTAATATTTTGCTCCGAAGTTCAAATGCTAGTGCAGTCACATCTAAGCGTTAAAGAAGTTCCGCGAGTGAAAAAATCAAATCAAAAATGAAATCAAATCAAATCATTTATTTATTTTCATTTTTTTTTTTTCTTTTACTGATATTATTCCTCTTCACTCTGGGGTATCTCCACAATTGTAAATAAAGCCTGCCTAGTATCGAAAAATGCCGAATACCCCCCCCCCACCCCCCACCCCACTCATCTGATAACTGAATGAAAAATATGTTCAATATACATAAAAAAACATAACGACTTAGACAACGTTATACCTTCCTAATATCTCACTTAAGCGTAAACTCGTCGACCAGTGTATCCTGCCTATCCTAACGTATGGTGCCCAGACATGGTCTTTGACGGAGGCTGAGAAGTCCAAGGTTTGCCAAAGAGCAATGGAGCGGATCATTTTGAACATAAAAATCACCGATTGAATACGCAACACCACAACACTCTCCAAGACAGGCATCGCCGATGTTGGCGATAAGTGTGCGAGTTTAAATGTGACTGGGAGGGTCACAGTTCCAGGATGGACAGAACCAGAATCGTCACACAGTGGGTGCCTGAAATCTGTCATCGTCACCGAGGCAGGACCAAGAAATGCTGGTGTTACGATTCTGACTCGTTCCTGACTGAAGTGAAGTGAAGGCAAAACACCGGGAGAGTTGGAAAGGAATAAGGGAAGCCTTTGTCCAGCAGTGGGATAGAATAGGCTTATTAAAAAAAAACGTTATGCCATCGTGTTTGTTACAAAATTACCTATCTGTTTTTTAATACATATTTTAATTAGAAAACCGGGACCGAGTGCGCGTCTCCTTTTTAAGGAAATCTCTCGCCGACTGGTCGACACTTCGCGTGACCAGAGGGCTGGCTCTTTCTTTGGCCAAAGAATTAGCATTGCTATTCAGCGTGGCAATGCTGCCAGTCTTCTGGGCACGTTTCCAGATGACAGCGATGCGGAGGAATACTTTGACGCCTAAGTGTCCTATTGTAGTCGTTGTTTAGATGTTTATATTTTCTTACTTTTAGTCTTATTTTTATCATAACTTTAGTTCTTTATATAATGTACATATTAAATAAATAAATAATATTACCTCGACAAATAATAATATTAATATTAGAAAACCGATGAGTGTACATATAGTATCAAGTCATTTGTTAAGTAATTAGTAATTTTCCTTACAACCCTGTAGTAGGGACAAAAAGATAGACAACTCAACAGATCCTGGGATCTTATGCTTATAACGATTTTAATTTTGTTTTATTTTTGTATCTAATTTTGATTTTGTTATAATTTTTGTATTGAATTTTGATTTTGGTTTTAATACTTGTATTTAATTTAGTTTGTTTTTAATTTTTGTATTTAACTTTGATTTTGTTTTTAATTTTTGTATTTATTTTTGATTTTGTATTTAAATTTAATTTTGATTTTTAAAGTTTGATTTAAATTTTACTTTAGTCTTTAATGTAACATTTATTATTTTATGGGGCATGCGGTGCTAACCTATAAGAAATTGTTATACTAACCTTTGATATCAGAATCTTTATTTTAAAATGTAACCGTATAAACAATTGTTGGTTGGCCAGAAATAATAAATAAAATCAAATAAGTAATTACGTTCGTTCAATTTTGATTTTGTACAGTTTGGAAAAAACGTTAATTCCTTTAATTTTAATAAAAGGACTAGATTTTACCAGGCAATATTAATATTGCCAAAACACACGACACTCCGCCAGTAATACCTGAAGGGTAGTAGTACACCTACATTTTGCCAGTTATGTTTAAGTCCCATGAACTATTGGGCGAGCCTATTGCCATCAACCGTTTACCAGAGAATGGGCAGCAGCGTTCTCTGTGTTTTATAACACCATACTGCGATCGCCAACCCGCCTGCCAAGCGTGGCGATTATGGCAAAACCCCCCCCTTCTTGGGGGAGGCCTATGTCCAGCAGTGGACGTCTTTCGGCTGAAATGATGATGATGATGATGATTGCCATCAACTGGGCACAAAACCAGACTTCGTAGTCGCTACTGAGAATTTTATAATATTGGAAATTTGTTTATAGCATACATTTAAAATGCTTAAAAATTGCAGCAACAAAAGAACAATAAAATTCCAAAATAAATTCAGCACCTCTCCATGACATTTATACCTAAACTGCGTATTGATTTATTGATAATTTGCAAATCGAGAAGGAAAAGACTTCTAGTACAGCAAGAACATGTTAACTTATCAGACTTCTGTTCGCTATACTACTTTCTGGAGAAATCATCATCATCATTCTCCTGCCGTTATCCCAGTATATTCGGGGTCGGCGCAGCATGTCTTCTTCTTCCATACTTCTCTATTACTTTTTGGAGAAACATTAAATTTGAAAAAAAAAGGAGAACAACGGAAATGCAAACGATGTCAATAAAAAAAAAATGGAAATCAAACAGCATCAAAAAAATCACAAAAAGTGAATGTAATAGTGGGGTTCGAACTTGCGACCGGTGATGAACCCGCTAGGGTGTTTCCTCTGTTGACACAAGCTTTATATAGCCGTTCTGGAGCTTGTCATGACTGAAACGTCAAACAATTGAAGAATACGGACATAATGCAATATTGCTCACCCTCTTAAGCAAGTAGCGTGATAATACATAGCCTAACTTTTGAAGAAACATGTAAGGAATATTTGTGCAAAATTTTAACAGGATCTATGCAGTAGTTTTTGCGTCTAGTCGGAACATCGATTTGGATCATTCATAACATTTACCACTAGAAAATACTACGCGCAGTGCTTTTCCATTCCTGTCGCCATTCATAGGTCCCGAGTCCCGGCAAACTATATTTCCATAAATTGAGTGACATTTTGGGATATAAACAAACGCATAAAACTTTGCAGTTTATGAATATTATTTATAAGACTTTACATATATAATAACAAGACCTTCTCTAATAAGCCCTTTAAGTATTTGTACTAATTAAAAAATAGTGGTGTATATGATGATGATGAGTATGTTTACAAAACAGTTACATGCAAAACAATTTAAGTTTGTACTACAATCATGAAATAAGTTTCAAGTTCTAAGATAATTCGTAAATAATAATACCAAATAACAGGTTCGCGGTTGACAGTTCACTTTATGACGTTTGAGATTTATCACTAGTCATTTTCCTTGCATTAGTTGATGTACCTGGGCCTCAGATTAAATCATTATAGTCCGTGATTGTTCATCTTTTTCAAGATAAGAATAGAATAGAATAGAAGCCATTTAATTCAGACGTAGTCCATATACTGTTAACACAAAAAACCTTATAAAGCTATTGTTAGTACATACAAAAATAAACCCACAGAAAAAAGCGGCACCGCACAGGAGCGCCAGTCTATGCCAAGCCCTGGACGCGGCCTCCTGCAGTGTGTAGTCGCATCCAGTGCCGCCACATCAGCGAGTCCGAGCGGCCCACGAACACGCTCAGGAGGCTGTTCGAGCTGACACGCATCATAAGAGACGCAGAACGCTTCCGCGTGATGGCATGAAAGCCATCCACGTTTCTCGCCGCAAACATTTCTGAAGCGCTGCAGTGGCGCAGCAGCCCGAACAGCACCCTGAACGCGTTATATTGTACACGCAGAGCACTGTATGTACGCTGCGTGTACTTAGTCCACGGGCTGCAGGTGTAAAAAGATTGAGAGAAGGCCTTAAATAATGTCACTTTGACTTGCTCAGTATGTTGCATGTTACAGCGCCCTGCGCTCCCTCTCCAAATCAATACTGTCACACAGATCTTCTGAGACCCATCATCATCATCATCATTTCAGCCGAAAAGTCCACTGCTGGACATAGGCCTCCCCCAAGAAGGGGGGTTTTGCCATAATCGCCACGCTTGGCAGGCGGGTTGGCGATCGCAGTATGGTTGTTGTAGAATCAGAGAACGCTGCTGCCCATTCTCTGGTAAGTCCCTTAGTCGCCTCTTACGACACCCACGGGAAGATATGGGATGGTGCTATTCTTTACGTCCGGACACCATACGGAACCAGACCCAGTGACCCAGATATTTAAAATTATATAAACTGTGCCATATGCAGTCCAGCAAAACTTGGTTCATTTATTTTAGTTCTGTGTTTTCCCAAAGTATAGCGACCCCTCTCGGCTTCGCACGGGTGCAATTTATTAATGAAGAAAATACGGACGAATGGAGTAAAGTGATGCGTATTATGTCTGGTGTTCTGTGAGAGAAAGTATGCTGGATTGTCCACTGTTCTGTGTTAGTTTTAATTTAATTTAAACCATTGAATGTTGTCAGCTGGATGTTTTACTTTTGTTTTGCTTTGTGTTTCTATGTTAATTAGTGTTCTACCGTTTTAATTGACTATTATATATGCATTCTTAAGTTCGGGATTAATTGACTTAATTGTATTTTAGTTGAATAAGTAATAAGTAAGTAGTAGTGTGTTTGTAGTTTTGTTGTTGTTTAAGTTGAATTTTAGTTGAATTTTAATTAAATTTTAATTGAATTGAGTAGAATTCCAATTGTATTTGAGTCAATTCTATTCGTATTGTATTTATTGTAATCTAAATTTTAATGTTTTATTTGTTTTTATATTGTGAGAAATGGCAATGGGTGTAAATTGCCTGAATACATTTTATATTGTATTATTAATAAATAAAATGACGAGCTTATAACAAAAAAAGTTCTTTCATACAAACATTGTCCTGACGCAACAACACAAAACAGCACCCATTCCTAAGTTTAATATTTTTTTATTGAAATGGTTCCCGCGTGCTTCCAAATGTGCATGTTTCTTGGTTTCCTTTGCTTTCGATTGAACATTGTGCACTCGCAGCGTACAGACGTGCTCATTAGCAATATTTAATGAATACTTTATTAATAGTGACCTCCTATAGTGTATTACTGTCGTAATGCATAAAGTATTATTATTTACACTAGAAACGGGATATTTACCATGTTTACTGTTTTCTTTGAGTTCCCGATATTTCGGCGCTGTTACAAGCACCATGGTCACGGATAAACTGAAGTTATTGCGGGTGGGTGTTTATGAGTAGACAAATCGGTCTACCCTCTTTCTTGTTCGTTTTCCAATATCCCGTTTCTAGTGTAAATAATAATGTTAGTGACAATGATTGTTTAAAATCTTATATGCATAAAGTAATCTTGCTTAGTGTGTAGTTTTAGTGAATAATGGACATGAAAAAGTGAAGTTACTGAATACGTGGCAACCGTTTGTGCGCCGGTGTCCCGTCCTGGGGGTTACCATAACGTCTTTAAGCAGGATTAATTCCAGTGTGGGAAAGAGACAGAGCTATACAGGTCGTCTAGCGCCATCTTTTTTCCACACTGGAATTACTCCCGTTTTAAGAAGTCATGGTAGGCCCCTGTATACTATATTTAGAACGTTGAGTCAGTCTGAACTAAGACATCGTGAGTTGTCTCATTTTGGCAGAACATAATTTGGAAACAGTGCGTCGGAGGACCACGCGTCTTAGAACATAAATGGTTTCTATGGTCTAGGTTAACACGATACTGCAATAAAATTCGGAAATTTGGAAACAAAAAACTAAAAATTTTCTAAGTCCGCATTTTTTTCTAAGTTCTCGCTCCTTAACACCCCTAAGGCTACACTCTAACCCACGTACTCAAAATTACAGCACAAATTGCTTTGGATGAGCTAAATGAAATAGTAAAAAATGAAATAAATAGGAAAGAAAAACTTAAAACAAGTCAGGACACGCGCACTCATACTGTCCTGCTCTTTGCACTGCACTGCCCTCGCGTTCACACGAGTCCACAAGACAGACGAGCGAGAAAGGTGTGGGGGGAGCAAACTGCCCCGAAAAAATAGTTCTGCCTGGATTACTGTCTAGACAGTACTGTTCTGTGCGTTCAAACAGTAGCAGTACTGTTCTGCCCTCGTGTGAAACCAGCATAAGTAAAAACTAAATAAGTTAGTTACACAGTAGGTAATAAGTACTTATATTTGATGATGTTTCGGCTATCAGAATTATGTAGTAACAAAAGTGTTTTTTTCTAAAAAAAATATTTCTCACGGTTAAGCCTGGGTGAATTGACGTAATTACATTTTCTATGTAATTTATGCTGTAGTTATTTTTTTATGGTTTACAAATTACAAAATTGTTATTAATATATTAATTTTGTTTTTCCTTAAATTATCTTTTCATTGTTCAAAATAACTTGTTACACAGTATTATAATTCTATATTTTATATATTTACTTATAAGTACTAATTTTACCATTGTAAGAAAAATACTACTGCGCTTAAATGTACACTTTTTGTAATAATTTGTAGATAAATTATTCTTAAATTTAAAAAAACAATGAATTATTAGTCTAGACACACTCACTTTGTTCATAGTTTAAAAAATGAGTATTTTTATTCTTATAACAAAATTTATACATATATACATGTACAAATTTTAATCCCCAATTTATTTTTGGAGATGACATATCTTTCGAGTGTAGTGTATCTACGTGTGTGTGTGTGTGTGTAGTATGAGTGTAGAGGAAGACCAAACGATGGGTGGACTGTGTGAAGAATGGTATGGCAAGAAAGGAAGTCTCTGACGAGATGACGAGTAATAGAGAAATATGGAAGAATAAGACATGCTGCGGCGACCCCAAATAAATTTAGGCAGGAGAATGATGATGATGAATTTCCGAGTCTTTATAATAGCTGCAATAAAGTTAGCCCCATCACCTTCGTTAATCAGCGAGTAGGTATGGGTGCAATCATAAATCATCTGTTTCTAGTGCACTGGTGGCCTTTGACGACTGCCTGATTGGCGACTGCCTCATTGGTCTAGTGGTAGCAAGCCCGACTGCTGAAGATGAGGTCCTTTTTTTTTTTTTTTTTAGTATGGTAAATCATCAAATGACCCCCCCCGCTCTGGGCGGAGCGGAAGGGAGTGTCAGACTTGTACTGACTAAAACCCATCCATGTTCCTTCTTTGCCCTTTGTGTTCCAGGGCCGCGGTATCTCTTTCGAACAGTCCCGCAGCCCTGGCAGGCATCGGCCCGTGCGGACCCCTACGTGGTTGCTGACATCTCTTTGAGGCGCGCGTGGTACACGAACGCGCCGTCGACACGGCCTGTCGTCATAAGACGGCCGGACGGCGAGCTAGCCCATTACTTGCCGTCCACAGGCCCGCAAGATGAGGTCCTGGGTTCGATTCCCGGGTTGGGTAAATTGTTATTGGGTTTTTCCATCAGGTATTTTTTTATGTTTGCAGCAGCGCGCGTAAATTGCTTTTATACAGTAATGCGTAAGAGATGCACATCCCTAGTACTCAGGGTGCGGGGCAGCACCAACAGCATCCTAAAAATGATCTCAGGCCGACTGGATTGCGCGATCGTTAACAGGTGCTGCAAGATTTCTGCTGGACCTGCAGCATAATAACGATGTGCCATGGTGCATCTCGTTATTGTTTGGTATTCGTTCATTGTTATTATTTGTATTCATTATTTTTGTATAATTAAGTTTATTAACTTTTGTATAATTGAGTTATGTTACTTGAATAATTAATTTAATTATTATTATTTGTCAGTAGCAGCCACGGAATCTGGATTAGTCTCCAGTTGATGGCTATAGATTCGCCCCCTATTATATGGGACTTGAACATAAATGGCCAAATGTGGGTGTACTGTTAAGAAACTTGGAACCACTGGACCTACGAGCTATACACAGATTACATAATGATACCTAATAGGATGGGTGCCCATAATGTGACCATCCATTACATTTCGAGTTTCCTCCGTACCTCGGAAAGCACGTTAAGCTGTTGGTCCCGGCTGTTATTCGTCGGACTACCAGTCTTACCAAGGGCTATCGGATTAACTGGTCTGTGCAGATCAGATAGGCAGTCGTTCCATGTAAAATACTGGTAATTAGATGTTTTCGGTTAGACTGGAAGCCGAGCCTACAGTAAAAGTAGTTGGCCATAGGCATAGTTGGACAAAGGCTAGGTGGATGATGATATAATACCTAATAGAACTGACCGATGGAAAATTCAAAAACTACATCAAACGTGTCCTTATTAAAAAAGCATATTACAAAATCAAGGACTACGTTGAAGATAAAGAAGTTTGGCTTTAGTTCCTTCTGCGCATGCGGCTTCCCTGGTAGCTCATAAACGGCACAAATATGTGGATGTCTCTAACTATTCTCAATCTCATTTTTTCTCCTCTTTCGAATCAGATCTCAAATCATTTATACATCTTTTGCTCAGAATAGTTACAGCACTGATAACAATATTTGTGTCACTTGTTTAATTTAGTACTTTACAATTCTTTTTTTTACCTTTGTATAGATTCTTTTTTATCAATTGTTTGTAAATGTGTGAACATTGTAGGCTTTGTAGATTCCCAGCTGCTTGTTAACTTTTGTTAACTTTTTATTTTGTTCTACATTTTTTGTGTAATAAGCAACGACTTATTGTCGCTGTCCCCCCATACTTAAGTACAAATGCTGTATCCATGATATTAATGTAACACCAAATGATTTGAAAAGAGTAACCATGGAGTTTCTTGCCGGTTCTTCTCCATAGGAAACGACCAACCCGAACCGTGCACCTTTTTGCACCTATGTGAAATAAAATATTTAGATTTTGATTTTGAATAATGTTTCTCTTGCAGCGGACTGGTGATCCTCTGCCTAATCCTTGGGGGATTACAGGAGTGACATTATGGTGGCCTTTGGTAACGGCCCAGGCGTTACTTATGGGTATGTAATAGATCACCTTGCCACGGACCGACCTTGGCAAGTACTGCTTAACCTTGAAGAACGACCCCTGTGGACTGCGGCTGTTATTTTTAGCCAAGAGATCCGATTGCACACACACATGTAATTCATAATGAATTTACCTGTATGTAGCGACCGCCGTTTGCCTTCAAGTTTTCCACTCCATTTACATTATTACAGAAATAAACTAAGTACTTACCCATTTATTTTTATCCTTATTAAATGACATGATTTTGCCCGCGGCTTCGCTCGCTTTAATTTAGAATTTGAAATCTATTCATGTTGTACTCGTGTAAAGACACGTGGCGCCATCTCTTATCATAAGAACGTTATTGTTGTTTTCGTCGGAACAAGTTTTTTTTATTTCGGGATGGTAGGTATCCTAAGTCCATTTCTGTTCACCTGACAACGTATATATAAGGTCTAACTATTCATACACGAAATATTTTCAGAGAATCATCTAACGGCTATAACGAAGCCATTTCAAAGGATTTTCTTTTTATCTAAGAATATTTTTATAAAAATAAGTAATTTAAAATTTGACCCACAAAATAAATACTGGCTCCTTATTTTTGAACATTCATTACGCTAGTTACTACGGCGTATTTGCCTACAACATTGTTAGAATAGGCACTAAAGTTTTTAAGCAAAAAGTCTCAAAAAAAATTTACAATTATAATAATTTCGTAAAAACAAAAACACTCAGATAATTATTTTTTTCGTTGCTATGGTGACTTTACGACCTAAAGAAGTTACTCTTAAAATATTTCGTATATGAAAAGATAGACCTTATGTAAGCAAAATTTAAGGATGATCGGTTCAGTGGTTTTGGCCTGAAAAGGTAACAAACAAACAAACTAGCTTTCGCATTCATAATATTAGATAGGATATTTCGGTACACGGTTCTCTGGAGCCGGTATATATAAGGTCTAACTATACATACACGAAATATTTTAAGAGTAACTTCTATAAGTCGTAAAGTCACCATTGCAACGAAAAAAAAAATTATTTGAGTGTTTTTTTTTTTTACGAAATTATTATAATTCTAAAAATGTTTGAATAGAATAATAACTGACACTTGAGACTTTTTGCATAAAATCTTTACTCCCTTATTCTAACAATGACAATAGGTAAATACGACGTAGTAAACTAGCGTAATGGATGTTCAAAAATAAGAAGCTAGTATTTATTTTGTGGGTCAAGTAATTTTAAATTATTTATTTTTTATAAAAATATACTCAGATAAAAAAAAAATCCCTTGAAATGGCTTCGTTATAGCCGTTACATGATTCCCTGAAAATATTTCGTGTATGAATAGTTAGACCTTATATAGGTATAGCCGGCTAGAAATAGGTGTAACCTTACTTCGGCTTTTAGCCGTATCATAAATATACTACCAACATGAATTTTTCACACATCCAAACACAACCGTTTAGCTGGTAGAGAAGAACAAGAACTACTCTTATCGTTTATTTATACCAATGTGTGAATACAACAGGAAGAAAAGAATGTAAATAAGTATGGGGATTCCCAAATTGTCATCGGTGTAATGTTAATTTTTAAAGTCATCAGACTTAATGATTGTTTTAATTTAGCTATTATTTATACGGTTATACCTCGTGAGTCAGAGAGGCACGTAGATAAGACGCGTAAAGACTTGTAAAAAAACTTGTTGGTTTCTCAGATGTAAGGGTGAGTTTACAAGAAGATTCTTGAATTTCTATTTACATATTTATATATATTGATATATATTTATAGTATTTTGATATATGGTTATAGTATTTTAGATATCCTTGTAGTTTATCTTAGTATTACATTTTGTTTTGCCACTGTTTGTCTCTGCATCACCCAAAGGTTGACTGGTAGAAAATGCCTATGGCATTAAGTCCGCCTCTGTACTTTGTGCTTGAAGTGTTAAATAAATAAATAAATCTTGTAAAAACAAATCGCGAAAAAAATCGCAAAATCGCGTTCTCTTTTTTATGAAATAATTGCTTTTAAGCTGTTACTAACTTCATTCGAGTGAAATTATTTTAAAGATATTATTTCCCTTTTTTAATCGGATTTTGTTAACAATTTCAAGGGTTTTCATTTTTTTTTTTGCGCGGAACCCTAACTCTTTTTCCAAAATGAAAGTAGGTTAAGTTACCTTTCCTTATAACATCAGCTATCTGCCAGTAAAAGTCCTGTCAAAATCGGTCCAGCCGTTTCGGAGATAAGCCGGAACAAACAGATAGACAGACCGTAAAATCTGTTATTTTGAAATTACAAACAGATACTTCGATTTTATTCATTTGTACTGGTTTCTGTTAAGGTCGGTCCGATGATGAGTTCGAGTTCTGTTTGTGCCTCTGCTATTTAAACTGTTTCGTTTGTTGCAGCTAGTCAGAAGCTGGCAATCTGACCACCAGTCTTACCATAACTTACTGCAAAAAAACCGACTTTACGCAGACAGTCGGAAACTTTTTGCCACCGACTTCCGAAAGTAATGTTTTTTTAGAACTTTTTAGAGTTTTTTGGAAGTCGGTTTTTTTTAGCAGAAAGTATTTAGTTTACCCTTTTTAGTTGCAGTTTACCACAAAAATTCGTGTCTTGAATTAATTTTTGCATGGTAACTAGAAGAAATTCAGGGTTTATTATGTCATCAACATAGACCAAGAAAAAAAAACGTATTTAAGGAAAAAAATACTAAATTACTAAACCGATTTCGATGAAATTTCTATGGAACCAATTGGAAAGTATAATATTCTTCCCCATATTTTTTTTTTTCAAATCGGTTAATAAATGACGGAGTTATGAGGTAAGAAATAAAAAAAAAAAACAAAAAAAATCGAATTGAGAACTTTTTTTGAAGTCAGTTAAAAATGGCGTCGATGATAATCAGCAACCGGGTTGTTTAGGACAGATTCTCAGTGGCTCTAAGTAAAATACTGCGATTCAGTTCGTTTACATTGAAAAATGATTACACTTTAGTATATACCCGGCCTAGAAAGAGGTGGCATGAGGATCTGACGCCCATCACGAAGACTGGTTCGAGGTGGCGCAGGAGAAGCGTACCTTTTTTTTTTTTTTTTTTTTTTTTTTTTAGGATGGGAAATCATCAAATGACCCCCCCCGCTCTGGGCGGAGCGGAAGGGAGTGTCAGACTTGTACTGACTAAAACCCATCCATGTTCCTTCTTTGCCCTTTGTGTTCCAGGGCCGCGGTATCTCTTTCGAACAGTCCCGCAGCCCTGGCAGGCATCGGCCCGTGCGGACCCCTGCGTGGTTGCTGACATCTCTTTGAGGCGCGCGTGGAACACGAACGCGCCGTCGACACGGCCTGTCGTCATAAGACGGCCGGACGGCGAGCTAGCCCATAACTCGCCGTCCACAGGCCCGTGCCTACGGTGGCCGGGGGCCACCACGTGACCCCCGACGCCCAGGGCGTCTCCCGCGGCGGCTGGGACGTGAGGCTCTTTCCCTCAGGAGAAGCGTACCTGGAGGGAGATGCGTTTGTCCTACTGCTAGGCAAAGCCAGGGAGGCTTTGCCTAGCAGTAGGACAAACGAGGCTATTAAAACAAAAACAATAGTGTATTCGCTCAAATAGTAATTTTTGTTGTGTAAACACACCTTTACATCCATCATATATATTATTGTTTATATTTTTCCTCTACTCGCGGTCTGTCCTTGGCGTCAGACGGTCGTATTTCAATTTATTACACTATAAATCAACAGTAGTTCTTCAATATTTGTT
Organism: Noctua fimbriata; assembly: GCA_905163415.1. Lineage (NCBI taxonomy): Eukaryota > Metazoa > Arthropoda > Insecta > Lepidoptera > Noctuidae > Noctua > Noctua fimbriata. The sequence continues at coordinate 826,297 of LR990949.1, read as the reverse complement.
TAAAACAAAAACAATTAAAGTGTAAATGAGTTTTTAAACATAAAAAAAATGTTTTTAAAAGTTTTAATCTTCTTTGTGTACGTTTTAGTTAGTGATGCAGAGTTTGAAGGTATGTCAACTATGTTTTGTTTATTTTTTGATGTGAGGCTATTGACCGTGAACTGGTTATTTTAAGTTACGCTATTGTGAATAACTTGTCTAATATTATAAATGCGAAAGTAAGTTTGTAAGTTTGTTTGTTTCCTTTTCACGCCTAAACCTCTGAACCGATCATCCTGAAACTTTGCTTATACATTGTCAGATATACAGAAACGGACATAATGTATCTTTCATCCCGATAAAAGTACTGTTCCCAATTCAAACAATAATGACGTTCTTATGATAATCGATGGCGCCACGAGTCTGCCGAATCATGATTGACTTATATTATTACTAGCAGAGTACAACCAGAATTGAGTGTCAAATTCTAAATTAACACGATTCTAAATTAAATTTTTTAATGAATATAATTGTATTTAACTATAATTTTATTAATTACATTGTAATCTTAATTTAAATTTCCTTTATTTATTTTCTTACACACTAATTACATTTTTTTATATTTCTTAACAAAAATCTTATAAAAAACATTTAAAAATATAAGAAATAGTAGCCCACCGGTATCGGGAACAGGGTGCTAATAATAATTTAAATTATTATTAGCATTTTTATGTTATTTCTAATTACTAAATGAGTACTGCATGTCAAGATTAAAGCAGTCTGCAGTCAAGATGTAAAATCTAAATATGTATTTGTACGGCTGAAATGCCGAATATAGTAAAACCCATATTATATTATCTTATTTGAGAACTTACGTTAGCTACCTAAATTCTTGCAAATATATGTATCATTCATTCATTCAACGCGAGCGAACCTGCGGGCAAAAGCCAGTTATAAATAATTTGCATTGGTTTTTCTGCATTAAGGGCATTACATTGCTCGATGACCTTGATGATTTGATCGCTGTACTGGTTTTTGTTGACTTGCCCCGCACATTTCGCAAAATTTCGTATTTTATTTATTATTTAAAAATATTAAAAGAAATAACAGAAAAAAAACAATACAGATTGTTAAGTATATCATTACGTATTTGTTGTTACAAAATTCATGCCGATCTATTCAGCCGTTACAGAGATAATTTACAATTAAGGTTGAAAAAGGACCTATTTTCTACGATAAACCAAAAAAAATTGAGAAGGTTTATTAAAATTTTAAACAATACAATTTATTTGTGATGAACTTAACTATAACATATTTTTTTTACACGGAAAACGCACGAAGGGATTCATCAACAAATTTCTTTGAACATACGCTGTTTTTGGGATTTAAGCCGTGTAATGCCCTATTGGGGTTAATGCAACACGTTTTTTTTTTCATCCACCCGCTATGATAGTAGGTAGTCCTTTTTTTTTTAAAGAAAATCTTTGCTCATGAAGAAAAACGAAGCATTCAATAACAAACAACCCGCGGATCTAAAATGAAGAACTTTTACAGAATAGTTTCTTTTTAACTCATCATCTGCCTAGCTTTTCCCAACTATATTGGGGTCGGCTTCCAGTCTAACCGGATGCAGCTGAATACCAGTATTTTACATGGAGCGACTGCCTATCTGACCTCCAAAACCCAGTTATTACCGGTTAATACGATACCCCTTGGTAAGACTGGTTGTCAGACTTTCGGGCCACTGACTACCTGTATCGACTGTCAAAGATTTACAAATGATAGCCGGGACCAACTGCTTAAAGTGCTTTCCGAGTAAACTCGGTATGTATCTGGTGGTCACCCATCCACAGAACAACCTAGACAAGCGCGGCTTAACCTGAAGATTGATTCGAGCTGTTATTATTTATCCACGAGCTTCTCCTTCGTATATACAGTTAATAGTTTCTTTTTAACTGACTTCTAAAAAAAGAAGGTTATGTATTCAGTCAGCATTTTTTTTTTTCTCTGATTTCTCCATGATTACTGGTCCAATATAAGTGATTCTTTTTCATTTGGTAGAGGAAACTTGCGCGGTGGTTGTATATTAATTTTATTAATATTGCGTAGCTACTTTATGTGTCATTCTCTATAACTTCTAGTTAAAATGTCAGACCAACTAAAACCAAGACACAGCGCTGTCAACGGTGACGTGAAGCCGGTTTCGTAAACATTGTGTGCACTATTGAGCGTAGGTATGTTAGTTGTAGTTTGATGTAAATGTGTGCGTGTGAGCGTGTATGCACAGAGCGAGGCGTAGCTTTGCGCATGCTTCGCTGTATTGTTCGCAGCGCTGTCTTGGTTTTTGATTTGGTCTGAGGTTACAATGTAAAATTAATACTTGACAAGGTTTTGTGTGACCACAACTAAAAAGGCCAAAATGAAAAGTTTTTGCAAAAAAATTACCGACTTCAAAAAAAAAGTACTAAAAATTGGAAAACAACTTCACTTTCGGAAATCGGTGGCAAAAAAGTCAAAGATACAAAAAAAAGTCTGTAAATGCCCAAGGCAATAAGTCAGCTTTTGTACAGTTTTTACTTGTGCATAAAGTTTAAATTAATAAAAAAATTTAAAAAAGTCGCCGACTTCCAAAAGTAAAGTTTTAGTGTTTTTACGGTTCCGTACCTCAGTCGACAAAAACGAAACCCTATAGAATCACTTTGTTGTCCGACTGTCTGTCTGTCTGTCTGTCTGTCTGTCAAGACCCTTTTTCCCAGGAACGCGGGGAGGTATCAAGCTGAAATTTATTAATATTGAAATAAATCAAACTTGTGAGTCAACGCGATCAAAAAATATGACCGTTTATGTCACATATTTTGCGATTTCAGAAGAATCAATACCTATAGGGTACTTCCCGTTAACCTAGAATCATGAAAATTAGCAAGAAGCAATGTCTTACAGCACATGTAAAGGAAAAAATCTGAAAATTGTAAATCTGTAGTATAATAACAAAATACCTACAAGTGTATAACGACGTGTGTGTGTGTGAGTGTGTGTTTATTGGCAAAAAAACGCAAGTCCAACCCGCACTTAGCCGGTTTTTTTTTAAGTTAGAAACATAAATTTCTGTATACCTAAATTAAAATTAATTGTGTCATTATTTTTGGAGACTCATTCACCTATGATTAGATTATATACATTTTTATTATATAAAAAGTTGCCCTTGGAAAATCCCATCGGACAAAAAAACAAGGAGGAGGCGCTCGTGGATAAATAATAATAGCCACTCGGGTCGATCTTTAGGTTAAGCCGCACTTGCCTAGGTTGGACTGTGGATGGGTGACCGCCTATTAAATACCGAGTTTCTTCCCAAATTGATTTCCAATGATTCTGTGGCAGATTCATTATGCCGACTGCTACGATCCATACATACTCCCATAATCCATCATCATCATGGCTTCATGCCTATAGTATTAAGTCCGCCTCTGTACTTTGTGCTTGAAGTGTTAAATAAATAAATAAATAATCACATTCGTATTGCTGTTATTCGTATTAATGCCTCGTTGGTCTAGTGGTCGCAATCGCGACTGCTGTGCATGAGGTCCTGGGTTCGATTCCCAGGTTGGGCAAAGTGTTATTGGGTTTTTCCATTAGGAATTACTCAGTATCAGCCACGGAGTCTGGATTTGTGCCCGGTTGATGACAATAGGTTCGCCCCCTATTACATGGGACTTATAATTAGATATTCAAATTGAATGATTGTATAGCTGCCTACACCTGTAATAGGCATTCATACCAGCACTTTTATATTATTTGTATTGCCTCCTATTAATTTTCAGTGTTTCTAATGCTCTTGGTGTACCAAATAAATCTATACATACAAATAAATAAAATTGAAGTGTCTGTATGAAATTTTAAAATAACAACTTTTTTAAACTGAATGCATAATATGAAAGTATATACGGTACTTATAACAAAAACACAACTTTTAAAATTTGGTTTCTGTCTATCTGCCTGTTTGTTTGTTCCGGTTAATCTCCGAAACGGCTGCACCGATTTTAACGGAACTTTTACTGTCAGGTAGCTGATGTTATAAGGAGTAACTTAGGCTACTTTTATTTTAACCCCCCCACTGAAATTGTTAACAAAATCCGATTCAAATAGGGAAGTTATATTTTTATTATAATTTCACGCGGTCAAAGGCAACAGATAGTAAATAAATAAATAAACACTCTTTTTGTTCAATCACATTCATACAACTGGTCATACACGCATATCGGTTGCACCACAGACTATACTTCTGTACACGTGTAGGTACGTATAATATAAATGACTATAATATCAGACTTTCCTCCGATAACCGCTAAAAGATCAAAGGGTTAATGTTGTTAATCGTTTAATAAACCTAGTATTTCTGAAGTCAAAGATCCCATATTTTTATTCCTATTTAATCGTAAGTAAGTAGGAGTCAGTCTGTAGGAGTTTAACTTAAAAACAGCTATGCGAATAGCTCCCATATCATGACCACCGTAGACAAGGATTTCTTTGACGGAAGAATCGACAAAATGACAGATAGTGCAAAGAAATCTGTCATTGTGTCGACACAATCTGTCATTTTGTCGATTCTTCCGTCAAAGAAATTCTTCTCTACGATGGCCATGCTACGGGGGCATAACGTAGAAAGGGTTCTGTACAAAATTAAACATTTATTTGTGTAAATATGGTACAGAAGGTTCTTAAATATAAGTATATTGATATCTTATTCTACCAATCATTTAAAAAAATTATTTACGATCTAAAGAAAAAATAAATAAATTTGAATTATGCGTGCAGTTAGTAAATTGTATTAAATTCAATTAATTATTCGTAATGTAACGTGGAACTCAAGTACCACTGTACACACCTATACAATGAGAGATCCGCATAAACTGGTTTTGTATAGCTTGATTAGCCGTCGTGCGTCCCAGTAAAAGCAAAATGTCGAAAAAGCACGTTTTTTGTAAGGTCGTAAGCTTTAGAGGCTATAGTAATACACAATCTGTAAAAAAATCAATAGTCTATAGAGGGTGAATTTCTCAAGTGGGCATGGATGGCCAAATCCGAAACTATGAGCAATAGCCTAAAACACTCAAAGGAGTCTCAAGCCCGATTTTGATGAAAACTAAGACTGCATCATTGGATTTTTGAGAAATCACCACTGTCATCCTGTCATCTCCGAAGGGTTAGGCAAGGGTGTATTTATTAGTACACCCACATTTCGCCAGTTATCTTTAAGTCCCATGTAATAGGGGGCGAGCCTATTGCCATCAACCGGGCACAAATCCAGGCTCCGAGGCTGCTTCTGAGAAATTCCTGATGGAAAAACCCAATAACACTTCGCCCGACCTGGGAATCGAACCCAGGACCATATGCTCCGCAGCGGCGCTGGCGATCACTAGAGCAACGAGGCAGTCGACCGAATAAATAAAATAAATAATGACCTCGACATAGTTATTGATCAACGTCAAGTCAATGACTTTTTAACTCCTAGTAACAGTAGTTTGGTTTCTGACTCGATTGATGCAGGAACGACTGGTGAAGTATTAAAATGAATCAAAAATGCAAATGGCGTCGTTTTTTTTTATTAGTTTCGAGTTTTTGGGCATCACTGTAATTATGATAGATTAATGTTCGTCTTTGAATATAACAAGTTTTTATTTAATTATTGTGTTGTTCAGTTAATGTTATGATTGGTTGAGGAAAATTACAATAACCAATCAATTAAATAAAGCTGGCGAAACTCTAGGGACACAGTGTAATAATACACGTTTCTGTGTTTGAAATAGACGCATCTGAACTTTTTTCTGAATTCAGCATAGATAAACAAAATAACTGACTTCAAAAAAGTGGAAAATAATTTTCGGAAGTTTCATTGACTTTTTTTCCAACGACTTCCAAAAGTTTAATTTAAATTTTTTTTTTTTGAAGTCGTTTATTTTTTTTGCAAAAAAGTTTTAATTTTACCCTTTTTGGTTGTGGTATCTCATACAAATCCTTGTCAAGTATCAATTTTACATTGTAACCATAAAACCAGAAGTGATTAGCACATCATCCACAAAGACGGACAAAAAAAAATGCATTATAAAGGATAACTCATAAAGTACCAAAGCAAAGCTAATAAAATTAATACGGGACCACGGCGCGAGCTTCTTCTACCAAATGGAAAATAATCACTTAAATCGGACCAGTAATCACTGAGAAATCGGTGAACATACATAAAAAAAAGGATTCTGGACAACTACCTCTTTTTTTGAAGTCGGTTAAACAACGAACGTGACACATTAGATTATTAACACATAATGACAATAGATGGCGTTAGGTGTTTTATTTGATGTACTTAATATCGTGTTAATTCTAACACAATGGCCATCGATATATAAACAAAATACATTGAAAGGGCTTGATTATTTGGGTTATTCCTCAAAGCGCAACTATTTTTAAGCGCAACCAACTAAGCGCAACTAAATTTTTCCTCGAAATGCAACCATTAGTTGCGCTCACAAATTAAAATTAAAAATATTATATGTTTATTCCTCAAAGCGCAAAAATGATTGAAAAAAAAAACTAACCATGATACCCCTCTCTATTTTTCATCATAGTTGCGCTTTGAGGAATAATTTAGTTGCGCTTAGTTGGTTGCGCTTAAAAATAGTTGCGCCATGAGGAATAACCGATTATTTATAAGTTCAAAGACCAAGACTTAAACACAACTGGTGAAGTATGGGTCTACTAAACACCTCTGCTAACCCATTCTATTTATGAATACTTACAGGCGTAATGATAACATTGTATTCACTTCTTTTCTAGGCGAACGATGTACAAGGGGCGGCTTAAACGGCGTTTGCATAAACATAAGCAGATGCCAGACAGCCCTTGATGATCTTAAACGTAATATACGTCCACAGGTAATTATAAATACACATCATCATCATCATCATCATCATTTCAGCCGAAAGACGTCCACTGCTGGACATAGGCCTCCCCCAAGTGTCGCCACATTGAACGGTCCCGTGCGACTCGCATCCAGCGGATCCCTGCAGCCTTCACCAGGTCATCGGTCCACCTAGTGGGAGGCCTAAATACACATATACATATACAATACATACCTACATGCCTTGAGAAAAATTTAGAGTATGAACGTGGAAGGCTATAAGAGTAAAGGAAGAACAAAGAAACGATGGATGGACTGTGTGAAGGATGATATGGCTAGAAAGGAGGTGACTGCTGAGATGACGACTAACTTTTCTATCTGTTTTTGCGTTTTTGTGCAGTAAGCAACGACTTATTGTCAAACCTACGCTGTCCTGCCACACTTAAGAGCGTTCATCCAAAAATTGGCAACGTCGCAAATAGCTGTCAAATATTTAAATGTTTTAATTAATTTGGCAATATTACTGTATGGGAATAAGACATGACAGTGGCTAACTAATGAACTAGAATATTAATAATAAATTGCAATTAAAACACTGAATTTGACGTTGTAACCGTTTTTTTAGGTGTAAAAAAGGTATTTGGAAAGTTTCCAAACATTTTTTTTATATCTGAAACTAAATATTAGGTGTTATGATATTAATTATTACATTTCATAACGAATATTTTAGTTCACTAGTTAGCCATTTTTCTTATTTCCATACAGTAATATTGCCAAATTAATCAAAACAGCGAAATATTTGACAGCTATTTGCGACGTTGCCCACTTTCTGTATAAACGCTCTTAGTACTCACGCTGTAACATAATAACATTGTTAAATCAAGTAATTTGAAAAGAGTAACCATGGAGTTTCTTGCCGGTTCTTCTCCGAACCGTGCACCTTTTTGTCGACGTTTTAGAAGTGCCCATGTAGGCCTATCATCAACTGCCTAGCCTTTTCCCAACTATGTAGAGGTCGGCTTCCAGTCTAATCAGATGCAGCCGAATACCAGTATTTTACATGAAGCGACTGCCTGTCTGACCTCCACAATCCAGTTAGTACTGGGTAATACGATACACCTAGGTAATAAATAAGTTATTTATATCTATAGATGATATTGATGATGATGCCATCTAGCCGATTTCGGCGGTGGTTGTCGAGAGCACACCAAATCTCTCGCCAACCACCCTAGAATGCCACCAAATGCAGTCGCTGTGCTGCTCTATCATATGCTCTCAAGTGGCTAGCATATCCAACTTTGGCCGAAAAACTACGAGCACAAAGCGGACATGTCAGAACTGAGAACACTATATACAGATACTGATAGTGCTATTTGCAAACAATATTTGTAACTAAAATGCTAAAGGATAACTGTATTTTTTATTGAAAAATCGACGAATATTTACGTCACATTTGTAATCGCGCTCATACTTAGGGCCTCTGTTATACACAACACAAATATATAATACTGGTTTTGTAAATAGGAATGTTCCAGTCTTATTAACTAGTTTCTTAGCAGTTCAGTGGTAATGACCCCAACTTACGAGCTCTAGATTGTGGGTTCGATCCCAGACAGATAGGAGAAACGTGTTGCATTATTAGCATTACATTGCATATTGCCACAGATTGCGACAATGTATTAGTTTAGCTATCTTACTGATAATACATACTTAGTCTTTTTAGTCATCTAAAAAAAGTGGTTCACTCAATGTATCCGTCCTAAAATACCTCTAGGCGCGATTATTATTTTTTTACCATTTATTGAGGAGCTCGCTCGGATCGATCTTTAGGTTAAGGCATATTTGCCTAGGTTGGTCTGTGGATGGGTGACCACCCATTACATACCAAGTTTCCTCCGTACTCGAAAAGCACGTTAAGCCGTTGGTCCCGGCTGTCATTTGTAGATCTTTGACAGTCGTTACAGGTAGTTAGTTGCTCAAAAAGTCTGACAACCAGTCTTACCAAGCGGTATCGTATTACCTAGTACTAACTGGGTTGTGGAGGTCAGATAGGCAGTCGTTCCATGTAAAAAACGGGTATTCAGCTGCATCACGTTAAACTGAAAGCCGACCCCAACATAGTTGGGAAAAGGCTAGGCAGATGATGATGATGATGATGATGAATTAAGATAAAAGAAACAAACAAAAATAAAAAAACGCACCGCGCTCGCAATAGGGTGTTTCTAACTACGTCATGTGTACATAAATTACTTCTATTTTTAAATTGAGAGATCTAGAGGTCACTCACCGAATTCCGTAAGTCCCGTCTGCCAAAGAGTAATCGAGCGCAGCATTCTGGCTGTACAGAGAGCAGATAAAATACGAAACACTACGCTGCGCTCAAAAACCGGAATTGCTGACGTAGGCGGCCAGGCTCAAATGGGATTGGGAAGGTCACGTGAGCCGTATGCATAACGACCAAACGGCAAAGGTTTCAACAAGATGAATGCCTGAGGATGGACAGCGCCGCCGAGGCCGAGAAAGAGGTGGCGAGATGATCTAGACGCGCATCACGAAGGCTGGTTCGAGGTGGCGCAGGAGAATAGTAACTGGAAGGATATGGGGAAGGGCCTTGCCCAGCAGTGGGCTAAACAAGGCTCTTCAAAAAAAAAAAGTAGTCATTGGACACATGAAGTGGGTTGCTATTGTAAGACGACTAAAAATTCACGGTGTATACTAAATGTAATGATTAATGGCGCCAGTGGCGAAGGTTCCATAGAACCCGATTCCTGGCGGCTTCCCTTTGAAAAATAGCATAGTCAGTATTCTTTAGACAAATAATATAATCTGCTTACCTCTTACAAAAATTGACCCTTCGCTACTGCTGGCTACTGACTATTAATTACTTTTTTAATGTTTTTTTACATTACTTCACGCCTTGTACTTACTCGGGGTAAGGCAGTGCCGTACCTAACAAGTACACCCATATTTCGTCAGTTATGTTTAGTTCCGTCTAATGGGCGAGCCTATTGCCATCAACTGAGCACAAATCCAGGCTGGCTGCTACAGAGAAATTACTGACGGAAAACCCAATTACACTTTGCCTGAGGCGGGAATCGACACCAGGACCTTATGCTCAACAGTCGCGCTTGCGACCACTAGTCCAACGACACTAGTTGTATTTTAATTGCATTTATAATGTTAAACTTTATCATTGGATTGGCTCGTGTCCATATTACGTGTTAGTTCGTAAGTGAAGGCTGCCTATCCGGCATTATATGCCCGGATTCACTGTAAGCATTATGGGTAAGAATTTTGATGGATGGTGACGAAGGCCAAAGAAAAGATGGATGGATTGTGTGAGCAATGATATGAAAGAGAAAGGAGTAAATGATGCCGTGACGTCTGACAGGGCAGAATGGAAGAAGATAACGTGTTGCACGGACCCCTCACTAGAATAGGACAGGGCAGAAAGATGATGAACAATACTACTACCTACCAATTATTTATTTTCTATTTCCCCAGTTATGCTCGTACTCCAACATGGATCCCGTAGTATGCTGCTTTGACGGCAGTGCTGGGAATTCCGTAGCTACCACCACCAGAAGGTCAGTTCACTCTTATTTTTAACTTTGTTGGAATTTGAAAAAAAACACTTGGTGCGATAGCCTATCTGACCTCTACAGCGAGCAAGTAGCAGTGATAGCCGAGTTGTGTGACCGACGGCTGCCAAGTTGGTCTCGAGTTCGAACCCAAGACACTCACCTCTGATTTTTTGGATTCATGTGCGTATTGTATAATTATCACTTGATTCGGTGAAAGAAAACCAAACCAGCTGAACGTTATTTCTCAACGGCTTGTAAAGCCAAGTCCGAGGTCCATGAGCAGCATAAATGTACAAGTAGAATTTAAAAAAAAATGTCGTATATTTGTACAAGTAGAATTTAAAAAAGTAATATATTTATTTTTTAATTCTGACCAAACTCGGCAAGTCACCTTCGATTGAACCGTACGTCTATTAATATTTAGTGACGAGCCGATTCTTTAAATTTCTTTGGTTTTAAGATAATAATTCTCATTATTCCAGACCATCACAGACCAGTACCACAGAATACATACCACCGGTGTACGACTATGAAAACGTGGGACCAACTGACGGCAAATGCGAACCCATACCAGAGTCATTGACCGTTAAGAAGACTGGACAGAAGGCTTTGGACAGTAAGTATAAAAGCCAAGTTTAAAAACAAGATGTAGTGACGAAAATTTAAAGGAGTATGCTTAGATGGGTGAGTCTTGTTGAGAGGATGAGTGGAAGACGACTAAGAGAAGATATTAACAATGCAGATGTGAGTGGACTCGCTGTTAGGGGACTCCACCGAAAGAACACAGACTTTATTGGTAATATTCTTCAAAAACGTCTGACGTCTGGTGCGTAGGACTCACAACTTTTTGCGTGTAAGACCAAATATATTGAACGTGGATGAAACAAAAGGAATCTGTTAGGTTCGTAGCAGAAGGCGTTTTGTTGTCAAGTCGTAAGGTCTAAAAATCGTAGGTTTTATGCATGTATGTAACTCTAATACCGCGATGTCGGACTTAGTTTAGTTCATATGCGCTGGTAAATATGCTGCTACAAAACCATCTCTCTACAGAAGCCCATGGGTTAGCTTTGCACGTGTACTTAGCTTCGCTTTGTAGAACATGTAGCGTAGGCGAGATCGTCCACTGCTAGCCACGGCCACGCACAGATGCGTGGCGCAGCACAAATGAACCGCGAAGCTAACGAGGCTAAATTCTCTACTCAAAATCTACGTAGCATTGTCGTCATTCTCCTGACGTTGTCCCAATTTATTTGTGGTCTGCGCAGCATGTCTTCTTCTTCCATACTTCTCTATTACTCGTCATCTCAGCAGTCACCTCCTTTCTAGGCATATCTTCCTTCACAGTCCACCGATCGTTTCTTTGGTCTTTCTCTACTCTTATAGCCATCTATCTACATATGGTCCACTTTTATATTCTTCTTCTCAGCTTGTCGATGGCCTAGAACAGAGACACGAGTTTGACGCTTTCAGGAGCCTCCATCAGTTCCTGTAATTAACAAACAACAGGACACATATTGCACGTTATTAAGTGCCCCATCGTTTGTGGAACAGCACCACATTTATAGACCGACTGCTTTAATGAGGCCTCGCGAAGGTATCAATTGAAATGGAATATTCTGAAGTTTGATCACGTATTGGTTCAATTAGTATCTTAATACCTACGTCGATTATGGTTATTTCAAATAACCTGTTGGATATTGTTAGGACTTTGTGGACGCTGAATATGCCTTTGGGGCAAGGCGGAGGACTCATTCTCGTCTCTCGCTCTCGTCTATAATGTTTCACTCCAAACTAACTTTTATATTAGCATAATAAGCCCACAATATTTCCACTGCTGGGAGTCAGGCCTCCTCTCTATAAGAGGGAGACCTCTGGAAACAAAATTACAGATATTTAGTCATACATGTTAACGCAGGCGTAACTGCTGGTCCTGGGATAGATCCCGGGTTGGGCAAAGTGTTATTGGGTTATTCAACCAGGATTATGAATCTTTAGGTACACCCTTTCGGGGAATTACAGGCTTGATTTTATGTTAGGTTAATATTGTGGTCGTAAATACAACTCAAAAAACCCAAAAATAAAAAAAAACGCTGCCAATTGAATATTTATGTATACTTTTAACCGACGCTAATTCTTAGTAAATTAACTAAATAAGTGTTCTTCCTAATAGTTTGAAAAGCGCTCTTAGTCATAGCAATTAATTATAAAGCAAGGTCGACACTAAGTGTTGGATAAACCCGAAATAAAAACGTGCGTAAGAACCATTAAACAACGTTGTTTGACTGCTTTGTTAGTCTAATGGTCTCAGCTTTCAGTATTTGCGTCTTCCCTGCAAGTATTATGTACGAGTCTATCTGTCTTACCATTGACATCACTTATCTGCCTATATGCCTATCTGGCTGCCTTTTCCCAGCTATATTGGGTCGGATTCCACTCGGATGCAGCTGAATACCAGTATTTTACATGGAGCGACTGCCTATCTGACTTCGACAACCTAGTTAGTACTGGGTAATACAATACCCCTTGGTAAGACTGGTTGTCAGACTTTCAAAGATCTACAAATGACAGCTGGGACCAACGGCTTAACGTGATGACCATTGACATCACTATTTGGGATAAAATCAATCCACTGCTGGGTTATCCTCTCGACCACGAGGTAAATGCTGGAGCGCCACTCATCTTGCGACAAATACTGTGGAGAAACCGTTGTTTTCTTTACTAGTACAAGCCCGCCACAGTTTCCCCAAACCACTTCAACTTCTGAAAGCCAGAATCACCAATGGCGACCACCAGAAAACCGCCGAGACAATGAAGCTCGACGAAGTCCCAGAGAAACAATTTAATGGTCTTGAATCCCGCAACGATCTCAATCAGAAAAGAATAGAGGAGGAGTAGGAAATAGAAGAAAGCGAATAAAAGAAGTATGCAAAAACCATGGCACTAGTTACCGTGAAGTGATTGGCGGAGCGTACTCACGCGCAGAAAACAAATAACGCGATCCCGTGGCACTTGATGCAAAGCGCATCGCAAGGGTTTATAGAGTTGTTTGTTTTTTCAAGATGGCCGGCTTATGACATCGGGCTCCCCCTTATTACATGGCATTTAAACAGAGTTTTAGGCCCGTTTATAGTACTAGTCACTAAATATATATATGTCGGATTGTCAGGATTTATTCCGTTAGGCTCGTACATCATGTGGGCAAAAGATGGGTTTCGTGTAACGAAAACACACTAAGTGCGATACACTGGTTCTATTAAACTAACAAATCACATAAGATTACAATTTAACACAATAACACTGGACACAATGAATCGGGTACAGTTCCGGGACGTCTTAACTCCGCTGCGATCAGACACTGAATGTCATCCTCGCTGAAAGCTCAAAACATCACGACTCTGTAGAAGCACGCTGTGGTGTGTAGACTGGTAAATATAATAGGTTGCGAAATGTTACCACTGGCGCGCTTGCTATTAACTTTATATCCGTATCAATTCCGGATCCGACATAGATTTAACGCTGTTTCTGTCAACTTCAACCAACTGATGGAACGAATAACCCTCCTTTTGGGCTAAACCTCAATCGGGTAAAAATAGACAATGCTTTTAAGTCGTTTAGAATAATTAGCGTAATGTCACTGTTCATTACACCCCTGTCTTCCCCTTCGAAGAATACATGACAACATTTTTATTCAATCTTTCCAGAATGCATCGAATACCAAGAGAAGTACGTTTACCCTTGTGCGAAGGGGGTCGCACTGACAGGCGAGCTCAGCAGGAGCAACAAGTGCCACCACAGTGCTGACGAGCTCATCATCGGAGGAACTGATGCAGCGCAGTATGAGTTCCCTCATATGGTGAGAGATAGAAAGACTTTCTTTATCTTTCTACAAGGTGTAAATGGATCCTTCATGAAGTCAACTATACATTCTGTACATCAAATTATTTGACTCTACGCAAAAAATTTTGGGGTGATAAATCATGATTTACGATAGGACTCAATGTAACGCACTCAAAACATTGTGCTGATGGATGCATTTAATAGTACTCGGGTCTACTTCTTCAATAATTGTTTTTTTAACTAATATTCTATTTGTTACATTTCCAGGTCATGGTGGGTTATGGAGCAAACATCGAGGATGTACAGTTCCTCTGTGGCGGAGCTCTGATCAGCGAACGTTATGTGCTTACTGCTGGACACTGCATCGCTAGCAGGGACCTGTGAGTGTAACACCTTCTATTTTTGTCTAGAATCGTTACATCCCACATAGGGGCATCAGTTTATAACATTACAAGACTCATTTCGAATGTCATAAGCGTTGTTTTTGTAGATAACTGCGGGGTATTTGCCTAAAACACTCACAACCTCAAATCATGAGATTTGAGGTTGCTAAATTCAACAATATTCACTGTGTTACTTTTTAAAACATAATAATTATGAAGCAATGTATTACGAAATTCCTCTGATATACAAGTGATTTTCGCATTCCTGTCACTAATTTCATTAGTATCAACTCTTGAACCTAGTACTGGTAGCCAGTGCTGGAGGATAATTTTAGCAGCTAGAGCTGGGAACTTGAAACAGTTAGTTACTGGCTCAATCAGTAATAGTCTATTGGTGTGACCGTAGGAATACCAAATCACAGGTCTCGAATTCGACCCCAAGACACGCATCTCTGATTTTTCGGATTCATATGCGTATTGTATAATTATCACTTGTTTCGGTGAAGGAAAACATCGTGAGGACACCAGCATTCCATGTACCACCTGATATAAACCAACTAATAATAGAATAACGTTTAAGTTCTTTTTCATCAAAATATTTTCTAGAAATATTTAGAAGACTTCTTTTACTTCTGTACGTTTATCTTATCTTATAAGACAATTTCCTCTACTTTCAGCGGTCCAATAACTTACGTCCTAGTCGGAGCACTGAGGCGAAGTGAAGTAGCAGACAGATCCAAGATCTATAAGGTGAAGAACATCATCAAACATCCAGGGTACAATCCCCCTGGCAAATATAATGATATCGCCTTAATTGAAACTGAGAATACGTAAGTACAGACAAACGTACACTTTATAGATCTCTATGTGTAGATGTGTAGTGTAATGCGAATGGATAGAATAAGTAAATAAAAGGAGTCTGAATGTGGCATCAGTGGCTGCAAAAGCAGTGATAGCCTAGTGGTGTGACCGTCGGACTGCCAAGTCATGGGTCTCAAGTTCGAACCCAAGACTCATGTGCGTATTGTATAATTCACACTTGCTTCGGTGAAGGAAAACATCGTGGGGAAACCAGCATACCTAAGAGATATTTGTCGACGGCATGTAACGCCAAATCAGAGACCCATGGCTGGCATAAAAACTCTGACACTAGGTTAGGGCCTAACCACACAATAAAGAAAGAAAAAGGCTACAAAGAATTCATCTCGCAATCGCCTCTTGTGGGGTCGATGTACACGTTTTTGTCATCCGTTCTCCCCTGTAAGCCCCCACGCTTTCATTTATTCCATTTTCACCCTCACCATCCTTTCCTCACACAATCCAGCCTTCTTTTTATTGGTCTTTCTCTCCCTCTCCATCCATCAACATTTTATATTCATCGCACATTTAGTTTTATGTATTTCTTCCCTACTTCCTGCCTCCCATAGTGAGGAGTCCTCGAAGTGAGGACATTGAAGGCTGATTCATCATTATTCTCCTGCCTTTATCCCAGTTTATTCAGGGTTAGCGCTGCCTGTCTTCTTCATCCATACTTCTCTATTCCTCGTCACTCGTCTCGACTCATCGTTAATGCTATGCTGTTATGCATCCACTTTATCAGGATATTTTAATCAGTAGTCTGTTTATTATGTTTCAGGATTGCGCTAGACGAGTTCGTAGTACCAGCGTGTCTGCCTGCAGGAGACCCTCTCAATGAGGAGAAGGTCCAAGCCACTGGGTGGGGTCTTACCCAGTATAGTGGATCCGTTTCCGAAACCCTGCAGAAGGTGGGTAGTCTTAGCTTTCTAGTTCCTCTTTAACCAGTCTGTCGTGTTCCCCAGCAACTGGGTTAAGGAGGTCAGATAGGCAGTCTCTTGATGTAAACAACTGCATCCGGTTAGACTGGAAGCCAACCCCAACATAGTTATGAAAAGGCCTGGCAGATGATGAGTTGACGCTGGTAGAAGTTCACTTTGTCATGGTCAAGACCCTCTGTGTCATAAACCGATACATTAAATAATTTATTTCTCTTTTATATTTCAGGTTGTCCTTCATAAGTTCTCTACATCGGAATGTATGCAGAAGTACCAGCCAGTTCGTCTGATGAAGCAAGGGTTCGATTCACAGTCTCAGACTTGCTATGGAGACAAGCTGGTGTCCAAGGATACTTGCCAGGTAACGTACAACATAGTAAGCTGTATAACACAGTCAGCCAGTTTGCTGGGGAAGAACACCTTCAAACTCCATGTTAGCTGATCTTTCGATCACAGCTGAATGTCAAGACTATGTCGAGGCAATTTCATTTTTTATTTTTTTTCGCTTCAAATTAGGTACACATGGCGACACATCAAGCTATACAGTTCCACTATGGCCTCGCTTTGTATAGATTTTCAAGACAATATTTTTTTTTAAACTTTGTCTCACACTAGAAAGTTCGCCTGTATCGTAGATGCGTAATTACAAACATTTAAATTCACATACACTAACAGCCAGGCCCGGAACAACTACGTGTAGGCCATACAAATATTCGAACCCGCGAATATTAATAACGAATTGCAATTAAAATACTGAATTTGATTTTGTAACTGTTTTAGGTGTAAAAAAGGCTTTTGGAAAGTTTCCAAATACTTTTTTTACATCTAAAACTAAATATTCGGTGTTACGATATTACTTATTGCATTTCATAATCAGTATTTTAGTTCACTAGTTAGCCATATTGCTTATTTCCATACAGTAATATTGCCAAAATAATCAAAACAGCGTATTATTGACAGCTATTTGCGACGTTGCCCACTTTCTGTATGAACGCTCTAAACAGCTTCGTATATTTTGATTTAAAACTTTTCAACTATCTTTGACACTTACTTTGTCTTTTTCCAGGGCGACAGCGGTGGTCCCATCCAGATTAAGAACACAAGGATCTCATGCATGTACAACGTAGTCGGAGTGACTTCCTTCGGCAGAGCCTGCGGCTTTGTGGGAGAACCAGGCATCTACACCAGGGTCCTCAACTATGTGCCCTGGATTGAGAGCATCGTGTGGCCTAACTAGTCATCACCATCATCAGTAGTTTATTGACAGAAGCCTCTCTAATCATACAAATGCTACCCGTGCCATTAAAAAAAACCGTTTTTGAAAATGGCGGCATAAGTCATTCGTTTGACGTTTGGGAGGCCAAAAAACAACAGCCGCCATTTTGTTTAGTTGCTTTTTTTAAATCGCTTCCATAATGCCGTGGAACCATGAGTTTACCTAAACTCAAATAATTATTTAATGCTTTTAAGTAACAGTGCGCGCCTGTTGAAGGTCAAAAGTGCGCACTGAGTCTAATATAAGTAAAATAAAAGGATGTAGTGGCACATTGTGATGCAATTGTATAATTAAATATGCTCACGCTATCAAAACACGTTTTTCAACCCACGCGTAAAAATAATCATCTACAAAATAACGTAGCTTTTTGTTTTCAGCGTCTTTTTTTATTTCGAAGTAGGTACTTATGCAGTACGGTATTTTAAATGAGGTTTAATGGATGTAAAAATGCCCTAACGAAGCCAAAAGGTACTGGTTCTCCCCGTCATTGTGTTTTTTTTTTGTTCTGGACCATACCTGGGAACCTTCTAGTTACGGAGATATTGAAGGACAAAGTTAATATAATTTTTTCACAAGTTTTTAATGTTATAACTTTAAAGACCTCCATGACCCCTGTACAGACGCCATCACATCAAGCTACTTGAAACTGTCAAATATTCCCAATGAACCTAGAACCTAATGCTTTAGCGATAAAGTTGAAGATCTATCAAAAAAAAATTTACAGTTATAAGATTTTAAACTATCATGGTCACTAACATTATTATTTAAACAGGAAACGGGATATTTACCATGTTTACTATTTTTGACGAGTTTCCGATATTTCGGCGCAGTTGCAAGCACCATGATCACTGATGCGGTACTGAGTGCAAAAAACGAACAAGAAAGAGGGTAGACCGATTTGTCTGCTCATAAACACCCACCCGCAAAAACTTCAGTTTATCCGTGATCATGGTGCTTGCAACAGCGCCGAAATATCGGGAACTCGTCAAAAATAGTAAACATGGTAAATATCCCGTTTCCTGTTTAAGTAATAAAAATTGACAGATTGTGGTAGCTTGTTGTCCTGGCGTCTGTACTATTCAATGCATCCATAAGCACAATGTTTTGAGTGCATTACATTGAGTCCTAAAATAAAACGTGATATTTCACCCCAAAATAAAAAAAATCGTTCCAGTAATGCAACAAAATGCTCGGTCGACGGCTTCGTGAAGGGTCCATTTGCACCTTGTATTTAATCATTAAATTAGACCAGAGATCTCGATATATTACAATGTTTACAACATTATTAGATTGTAGTATCTAACCGTGCGAAAAAAAGTCGCTAGTTAAAATTTACTGAACAAAACGCATTGCCATTGTTACACGACTGTTAATTTTAAGGATTTTTTCACTATTTTTAATTTTATTTTTTTATACTTTGTGCACTTGTGGCATGTGCCAAATGAATGTATTTGCTTTCTTTAGATACCTTTTTAAAATATATTTTTGTACGAAAATTGTTTTTTTATTTAAACTAACTCTCCATGAGATAGATTTTCTTCCGTGTCAGATTTTATATGAAACAAATAATTACATTCATACTCAAAACTTTTGTCACGACATTTTCCTCATTCATAATCATAATCATTTATTTGCAATAAGTATTGGTACATTTTGGTCTTAAATCAGTTGAGCTAATACATAGTCAGATATAGATGACATGCAACATTTTACAATATTTTAATGTAAGAGCAAGCAATAATGTTTGCATGTAATAATGTTTTTAAATGTCGGTTTCTATCACTCACTATTATTACAAAACATTAAACGTTCATTATAGTTACATTATTTTAAAAAAGATTAATCATTAGCATTAAATTCATCAATAGAACAACGAACAACAAAAAAAAAAAAATTATATGTGAAAACTTGTAAATGGCATTCAAATTCGTATTGTTTAAGAACATTGATTATATTAGCTGTAAGTTTTCCGAATAGTTTAATATAAAAATGTATTAACATTAATCATTAATAGAATAAAAACGTTTTTCGCGCAGCCATAATTTTAGCTTTAAAACAAATAAATTATTAGTTAGCTTTTTAATTCATTCCTCCTCATCACACGCCCATGCCAAGACAACCGATTACCACACAACTTTTCAGTCAACGGCGCCACTTTCAGTCAGACTTGCTCTTACAAACTCATCTCATCTTCTTAGCCTGTCGATGACAATTTAAACTAAGTCAGCCGATTTGGCGACGAGTTTGGCACTTTCAGTAGCGTCCATCAGCTCCTGTGATCTCCAAGCAGGACACGATACCAAGTGTCCCATCGTTTGTGGGGCAACACCACATTTACACTCCAGGGCAGTGTCATCTATGAATCTCCACCTGGACACAGCAAATCTCATCAAAATCAAAAATCAAAATCAAAATATTTTATTTCACATAGTCCTAGATGGGCACTTATAAAACGTCGAAAAAAAGGTGCACGGTTCGGGTTCGTCGTTTCCTATGGAGAAGAACCGGCAAGAAACTCCATGGTTACTCTTTAATCCATCCATCCATACTCTTTAATCATCATCCATCAATCATTCCAGTATTTGACATGGACCATGTTAAATACTGAAATGCAGTTGCATCCAGTTAGACTGGAAGCCGACCCCAACATAGTTGGACAAAAGCTAGGTAGATGTTGTGATAAAAAAAATGTCGTAATACAAAATGTCGAAATGCGAAATCTGTTTATATTTTACTAACACTTCGTCCGCAATAACTGTGATACCTAAGCTAATATGAAGGTTGCAGGGATCCACTGAATGCGAGTCGCACGAGACCGGTCAATGTGGCGACACTTGGGGGAGGCCTATGTCCAGCAATAGACGTCATTCAGCTGAAATGATGATGATGAAGCTAATATGCATGATAGAAATATAATTTATAGTCTATAGCATCCACGAATAATGTAGCTTTCTGCTAGTGAAAGAATTTTTAGAATTGGATCATTAGTTTCAGAGATTACCCCCTACATACAAACTTTCAAACAAATTTTACCTCTTCATAATATTAGTATTAATTTGGCCTTACTGGCACTATCTTTGCCTGCATGGACATTTCTTGGTAAAACTGCTCATCATCAGCTGTTGTGCTGTTGAGGAGTTTGTTCCGCCACTTCATCCCCTCAGCTGAAACTCTTGGAAGTGGGGAAAGGAGGGCGATTTGGAAACTGTCTAAAGTAATTTTGACGTTCAAAACGGGCTTTTTCTTAGCCTAATTTAAATAACATAACATCAGGCCTGTAAACCCCTAAGGGGTTTGAGCAGTGGCGTCCTAACAGTACACCCAACTTTTACCAGTTATGTTTAAGTGCCATGTAATAAGAGGTGAGATAGGCAGTTGCTCCATGTAAAATACTGGTATTCAGCTGCATCCGGTTAGACTGGAAGCCGATCCTAACATAGTTGGGAAAAGGCAAGCAGATGATGATGAATAGGAGGTGAGAATATGGGCAGACTTCGTGGCTTATATAAAATGAACAAGAAAAAGGGTAGACCGATTTGTCTGATCATAAACACCCACCCGCAATAACTTCAGTTTATCCGTGTTCATGGTGCTTGCGACAGCGCCGAAATATCGGGAACTCAAAACAATCAGTAAACATCTATACTAATATTATAAAGCTGAAGAGTTTGTTTGTTTGCTTGAACGCGCTAATCTCAGAAACTACTGGTCCGAATTGAAAAATTCTTTTAGTGTTGGATAGCTCATTTATTGAGAAAGGCTATAGGCTATATACCATCCCGCTACGACTAATACGAGCGGAGCATTCATGAAAAATGTTGCAAAAACGGGAAAAAATCCAAATGCAGGCGAAGTTGGGCGGGTCAGCTAGTGGTAAATATCCCGTTTCTAGTGTTAATGATAACGTTAGTGACCATGTCAGTTTAAAAACTTATTTATATAGACTTCGTGGCCGTCTAAAATCCAATAACACTTAGCCCAACTTGGAAATCGAATCCAGGAAATGTACAGCAGTCGCGCTTGTGAAAAAAGATGATTCTGTATTTTTAGAACGTTGCATAAATGATTAAATAGTCGGATATTTCTTGCTAAATTACAAATTATCGATATTATCTATACTAATATTATAAAGCTGAAGAGTTTGTTTGTTTGTTTGTTTGCTTGAACGCGCTAATCTCAGAAACTCCTGGTCCGAATTGAAAAAATATTTTAGTGTTTGATAGCCCATTTATCGAGGAAGGCTATAGGCTACATAACATCATGCTACGACCAATAGGAGCGGAGCATTTATGAAAAAAGATTGCAAAAACGGGGAAAATCCAAACGCAGACGAAGTTGCGCGGGTCAGCTAGTTAATCATATTGACACAATATGTAAATTAATGGATGGAAAAAATGTCAGTAGTCATATGTCAAACGTTCTTAAATAAATTCTCATCTTTGTCACTTCAACCTGCTTACTTCACTACATAGTATATATACTGCATAGTATTTTTGCAGATATATATACACCTACTACTGTTTGTCTCTGCATCACCCAAAGGTTGACTGGTAGAAAATGCCTATGGCATTAAGTCCGCCTCTGTACTTTGTGCTTGAAGTGTTAAATAAATAAATAGTATAAAACAAAGTCGCTTCCCGCTGTCTGTCTGTCCCTATGTATGCTTAGATCTTTAGAACTACGCAACGGATTTTGATGCGGTTTTTTTAATAGATAGAGTGATTCAAGAGGAAGGTTTGTATATAAATATATTGCACCCGTGCGAAGCCGGGACGGGTCACTAGTATATTATAAATGCAAGAGTTTGTGAGGATGAATGTTTGTTAGTCTTTCACGCAAAAACTACTGAACGGATTTGTATGAAATTTAGCACACAGATAATTTATAACCTGGATAAACACATGGGATACTTTTATCCTGGTAGTACGATCCCGTCGGATAATAACCGAATGCCTCGCGAGCAGAGACCCGGGCATAAGCTAGTATTTTTATAAACATCCGTCTGTCTGTTGACCCTTTTCACGTCTTTATCTAAACAGATTTAGATTTTGACCTGTGTTGGGATACTTTTTATGCCGACTGTTTTTATTCGACCTCCACACGAGCGAAGCCACATGCTGAAGCTAACGACACATTAATCATTTACTTTTAAATAAAATTATGTAAGTTTACAGAGATAATGCCGGCAGTCGAAAACTAGAATTTAAAGGTCAACCAGTTCTCACCTGATGCAGCTTTCACATGAAGCGATGACCCACCTGACCTCCACAACCTAGTTACTGGTATACCTCTTAACGTGGGGTCCTTGGTTCGATTCCTTTCTTATCAGTTATTAGATTGGATTTAGGACAGTCGCAGTCAGTTTTAGGTTGGCAGTATGATGTGTCTATTATTTATTTATTAATTTAACAGTCCAAGCAGAAAGTACAGAGGCGGACTTAATGCCGCAGGCATTTTGTACCAGTCAAGTTCTTTGGGTGATGCAGACACAAACAGTGGTAGGTGTATTTCTGAAAATATTTTTTATTTTATACTAAGATAAACTATAAGGCTATATAAAATACTATACAACATTCGTTTTAGTATATGCGAAACCTGATACACGTGTCTAGTATTTTTATGTAAAGAATCTATGTACAAAATTTCAAAACTGTATCATGAAAAATCACAAAGTTATAAGCTTGTTCTGTTACCTAGTTGTCCGCACAAAACGCGGTCACCACGCAGCGCGCGCATTCAGCTTCGCCTTGAGCTCATTGATAATAATAATTTGGCAGTAGGTACCTAAATTATTGCGATAGGTACACAAAGTCGCTCGGTATCCAACTTTTAACTTTTTTAAATATTTTTGGGAAAAAATATAACATGGTTTAAAAATGATTGGAATCGATTCAGTTACTTATTCTGAACAAACTATATTCAGGTTTCGCATATACTAAAAATAATGTTGTATATATATCAAAATAGGTACATACAGGGTGTAAGGGACAGCCCTCCACAAACTGATGGGGTGAATTCAGTATATCATACTAAGATGACCGGTACAAGAAATTATTTCAGGAATGTTATGAGAATCCAATTAATTTGATTTGTTTTATTTCCTAATACGCAATGTATCGTTACCGTGGCAAAACGCAAACGCAAGAAAACGGCAAGCGCGACGACGAGTTCGATGAACTCTGTAGCTAGGTAATATAATATAATAATAGTCATTTATTCTGAACAAAAATAGGAAGGAAGGAAGGAACAGGAAAGGAGGAAGAGGAGGGAGGAGAAGGGGGGAGGGTAGGAAGGGAGGTAGGAAGTGAACAGCCGATTTCACGCGTCGTTCGTTAGAGTATTTCAACCTCCATTGTTGGATTTTTTATTTTAGCCGTATCACTACATAGTATAAAACAAAGTCGCTTTCTCTGTCCCTATGTCCCTTTGTATGCTTAAATCTTTGAAACTACGCAACGGATTTTGATGCGGTTTTTTTTAATAGATAGAGTGATTCAAGAGGAAGGTTTATATGTATATATTGCACCTGTGCGAAGCCGGGGCGGGTCGCTAGTTATTAACATAAATGGAGTGCTGCGTACAGGGAATATCATTTAACACTGCAACTGAAAAAAAATGAAAGTAAAAAATATCCGAAGAAAAATTCCGGTGGAATATGATTCAAAATAAGGAGCTGAATGCACACTGTCAGTTTGTGGAGGGCTGTCCCTTACACCCTGTATAAATGCAAATAGACATATTATGCTGCAGCTGTAGGTCCTACTCCTGATCTCCGCGATTGCCGTCCCATCGGACTACGAGAGTGAGAGATAAGAGTGTGCACCTGCGCCTGCGCACACACTTGTGCACTATCTCCCAGGCCGATGCTGATGGCTAATCTCCGCTGAAATTAGCCACCGTGACCGAAAACGATCAGAAGGGCTACTATTGTAAAATTAAATAACAAATTTAAATAATTTCATTTTAATTAAATAACAAATCAACAAACCATTTAATAAGACTAGTAGAGTTTCCTTGTTGGGATTTCGTTTGGCGTGTGGTGTTATTTGAATTATTTTTGGGGAATTGAATTGGGGCACTCGGTTCTTTCAAGGTAAGGGGTTCTTCTGTAAGCGGTCCTTCTGTAGGGGGATCGCCTGTGGGGGGCATTCGAGATGAAAACCCTACTATATATGTAAGAGGTCCACCAATGAGATCAGGTCGGTAGTCTGCCAGAGGAGGCTCTAGAATATACTCCCATACAGGCTTTATGTTACCTGCAAAAAAAGATTTGATATTGTAAAATAACAGTAAAATACTACTTTTGGTTGTCTATTGGGGGTATCGTATTACCCAGTACTAATTGGGTTGTGGAAATCAGATAGGCAGTCGATGTCGAGTCCATGTCAAATAGCTGCATCCGGTTAGACTGGAAGCCGACCCCAACATAGTTGGGAAAAGGCTAGGCAGGTGATGATGATGGCTGTCAATAATTGGGAAATTCCAATAGTAAAGCATAATCGTCCCATAACGTTCCCACAACTGGGAAATAGGCCTCTTCTATTTGTAAGGGTGTGGGCTCCACATGGCTGTTTCGTTCACCGTTTTGAGGGTCGTGGTAATTAAATGATTACCCACTCAAAGTAACTACTCAGCTACTATTTGTAATAAAGAAAGAAAGAAAATATATTTATTTGCCGCAGGGACATGACGTGCATCATACAAAATTACAAAAAAAAAAAACAAAACACAAATAAAACAAATAAATTCAACAGGACGGAACAAAAAAGAAAAAAATTAACAGCTTGCACGTCGTAACTGCGACAAGCAGGTTACCACTCAGCATGATGCTGCGCTATGGGGGGCCCATAACACAACGCTGGTTTTCAGTGGTCACCCGTGAAAAAACGTACGGAAGCCAAGACAGCATAAATATTTTTAAATAAATATGATAATAAAATAAACAGTACTTGTGTTATACTTATAATATAAAACAACTACCTCTAGGAAATATAATCAAAACTACAAAAATATACAAGTTTGTGTGCAGGCTAACCAAAATAAACACAAATACAATATGTTGAAGACATGTTTTTGTCTCGCTCCCACCCCACCTTCGCACTTCTTCGCATTCTTCGCTTGTAATTATTTAAACTGCTTCTCCCCAGCGAATAATCAATTTACAGATGCAGTCGTACCTGGTAGATATAATATGGGTGTAAAAGTACCCTTAACGAAGCCAAAAGACACTGTTTTCCCCTTCATTGCGATCTTTTTTTTCTAGACCATAGTGTAAAAAAACCAACCTGCAGTGTGATTCTGTAAGACTTCATTCTAAACTTCGAATCTGAATCCACTGTGAGTTTCTTGATTGACATTCTAAAAACTCGGTTAATAATTCGAATTTATACTAGCGCCACCTTTGCGAGCGTGTCAGCGAGTTGAACTAAATTTACAGGGAGATTTTGACAGATAAAGTATGAGATGACGTAAGAAGTGGCATTCTGTAAGGGAATTCCCCCGTCACTTCGCATTTGAAGTCAAATAAAAAGCATCTATTTTACGAGTGAAAATAGAAGAAATCCTCTAAAAATAGTGTTAAAATAATATTTTTATGTCTGTGTTAAAAATTAGTACAATAACTTTATAATTTATGGTTAAAAACTTCTTTTTGGGCGTTTTGTAAAGTGAATACGATGGCAAGAATGTTTTTGTTTAAATCTTTATTGCTAGTATAGAGTCTTTATTGACAGTAGAGTATGCTTCCATGTGACACGAAACCTACCTAGAACTTCAAATAAGAAACTGCATGTTTGCATCATGTTTGTTTCATGTTTTGCATGACAAAATGCAATACAAACTTAAGGCAAAATTGCTCATTATATAGAATGTATGTAGTACCACAGGTTTGCGCCAGTTCTCTTTAGCCATGGACAGCGGGGTGAGTCCCTTGTCCACTGCGACCACATCTCGGTGCATACCCACCTCGGCTTTTAAAAAATATTCTCTGAGACTGCACATCACGCGGTTGTGAAGGGTCTTCGCGTTTAAAAAACGCCTTCCTTCCCTTCTACACTACTAAGCTGCACCACTGGTAGTGTCGTGGGGATTTTTTTCCCTTCTGCACTACTGGTCCAGTGGTATCGCAGGTAATTTGTAAAATACAATTATGACGGCGCGCTGATTATGGATTAGTTTATCGATAATATAAAAATTATGAGCGGGTAACCCCGAATAGGGTAGTAAGTGTCACTACGAGTAATGGCTGCGGGCATTGCTTTGACAGCGGCCGAACGAAGTGCATACGTGCTAACCTATTGGCTCGCAATCTAGTTTCATCCTGTTTATTTGTGTGTGATTTTGTATAAAATTGTAAGAAAATCAAATAATAAGACATTGAACAATACACGTGTGCTTTTATTGTTAAGTTCCGACCGTTACAACGCCCAAGATGGATAGTGACAGCCAAGACCGCTATGAGGCCCCTTCTGACGCTCTTGCACATATATATTCGTTCCCTATTACACTACCTAATTTATTTTCGCAACTAGATCCTGGTACCTTAAGTAAAAAACACAATTCCTATGAGTTTATCTAACATAGATCCAAACTATAAAATAAAATAAATTTCTAGCAATTGTGATATGTTTGTCCAAATGGATGGATAAATTAGACAGGGAGCGTGTTAAGTTTTGTGGTATGTACCAGGATTTAGTTGCGAAAATAAATTAGGTAGTGTAATAGGGAACGAATATATATATTCGTATATTGACGATTTAACTTTATTCATAAGAATTTATTATATTATACATAAAAAAGAGAAAATAAAAAAAAAATCTCTATCAAAAAAATTACAAGCAATTACAAAAAGTATAATTATACTGAGGATCGAACTTGCGACGTGATGCACGTAAAGAGGTCATGAAACCGGTTCTCTATTTGTTTCGCTGACATATACCTACTTTGAAATAGACGTTGTTACGCATATCAATACTGAAACGGTAAACAATTGAATAATACTGACATTATACGCTTCGAAGCTCACTTCACTTCGCAAGTGACTAGGTGATGCTTACAGAATGCAGAATCAAGGTCATTTTGAAACTTATGCAAAGTGAGAACGAATAGCGATGTGAGTATTTTACAAAATCGACCTACTGATCGAAATCAACCTGCCCCCGTAACATGACCACCGTAGACAAGGATTTCTTTGACGTAAGAATCGACAAAATGACAGATTGTTTCGACACAATGACAGATTTCTTTGCACTATCTGTTATTTTGTCGATTCTTCCGTCAAAGAAAGCCTTGTCTACGGTGGTCATGCTACGGGGGCTGGGAGGGAACCTTCTAGTTACGGAGATATTGGGTGTCAAAGTTCCTACTTTTTTTTTTAATACAAGGTTTTAATGTTATAACTTTACTTTAAATACGTCCACGACCCCCGTAGTATTCAATGCATCCATAGCACAATGTTTTGAGTGCGTAACATTGAGTCCAACCGTTGAACGTCATTTTTCACCCCAAAAAAGAAGTCGTTTCCCAGCAATAATTTTTGCGTAGAGTTACTAAGTTTGATGTACAGAATGCTTGGTTAACGGCTTCGTGAAGGGTCAGTTTACACCGTGTAGATATATCCGAATGTAGCCTATCATAGACCTACATGGGCACTTATAAAACGTCATAGTTACCTTCTAAATTATTTGGAGGTCCTGCAGGCATCAGAGGTCGTTGCGTTGAGTATGGAGGTATATTAGGCCCAGGACTGTATGGCGGACTGTTGTATACGGTGTATTTTCGACCCTGTCTATCTGAGCTTTTCGTTGGACCGTTTTGCGTTGCTGAAAATGTAAAAAAGACATGAAAAAATATGTTTTTTCTGTTTATTGGTTTTTACACGTCAATGTTCAAAATCAAAATAAAAATCAAAGCATTTATTTCAAGTAGGCCAGTTACAGGCACTTTTGAATTGTCGAAACAAAGACAACAATGACAAGTAGCTACAGTCCCAGTCACAAGGCATAAAAACTGTGAAAGTACTGTAGTTGCCCATTCCCTAACGTAGATCTCTATGGAGAAGAACGAGCAAGAAACTCCATGGATACTCTTTTAAATCAGAATACTTTGTTGTTGTATAAAACGACAACTTTGAAAAGAAACACCGTAACAAGCTCAAAGGCCACAGTCTCTTTTAAAGTTCATACATAATCTTGGTCAAGTCAAATGCCATGAAGATTGTGTCTGGTTGTGTTTATTGCCTAAGTAAATATTAGTTTTCCATTAAAAGCTAGGTTAAAATTACGTTGTAATACATCTATACAAATATATAAAATAGAAGTTGAAAATAAAAAAAATATTTTTAAATTGTTTGTCTGTTTGTTTGTTCCGGCTAATCTCCGAGACGGCTAAACCGATTTTGACAGGACTTTTACTGGCAGATAGCTGATGTTATAAGGAGTAACTGAGGCAACTTCTATATATAAAAATTTCACCATGACGAAGATCGCCGGCATCAGCTAGCGGTAAATAAACATTCCTACAGATTGTGTTATAAGAAAAGCATCAAATAAAATTATGTATGAAGGAACTTACCGGAGCTTAGATCCTTTTTACCAACACCTTGTCTTCCACCACAGTCATCTCTATCATCTTCTTGGGGCTGTTCCTGTAGGTCACTGAGCGGATCCTGTCTTTGCGGTCTACTGGGACCAAGTAGGTTGTATATCAGATCCAAAGTCCGAGGACTGCGGATCTCCCAATTGTCTTGACCGGTGCCATTGTCTTGAGGAGAAGACGACGAAGAACTGGGTTGACGTTGACGTGGAGAGATCTTGTTCGTGGGGCACAAGAATGTGCTCACTGTGACTGCTTCCAATTCAATTAGGATTGAGTATACCTGTGTTTAGAAGAAAGATTATATTTACTAAGCTGAACGCACAATGTACATACTATGTTGGGTGAGTGTCCAGTGTAACTGGATGCAGATGAATTCCAGTACTTTAACTGGGTAATACGACTAATATCTACCCTATGCTGACTGGAAGACTGGTTTTCCAGACTTCCGTGCTTCTGAGGAACCGAAAATCTACAAATGACAGCCGGGACATAAAGCGCGGAAGAAACTCGTTATGATATGGATGTTCACACATCCACGGACTGACCTCTGCAAGCAGCCTATAATTTTCCAACTGCTGGAACACCCGGCCTCCTCTCTGAGAGGGAATGGGCTTTAATTCACCACACAGGCCCAGTGCGGGTTGGTAGATGTCACATGTATTCGAATTTTTGGTTTTAGGACATGCCGGTTTCCTCACGATGTTTCCCTTCACCGTTTTGAGAGCAATGGTGATGAAATAAATTACACAAAGTAATGCGCCTGCCTGTGTTCGAACCCACGACTTACTGTTCGAAATTCGGGGCCGCCACCACTGAGCCACCGCTGTTCTCCTTCGGGCAGTTTTTTTAAATTCCTAATGAAAAACCAGGAATCGTATCAAGACTCCACGCTTTGCAGTCACTCAAACACACACGCAGACATTTGAAATGCACTGGCTTTTCGAATAACACATACCGTTAGAATAATAAAGAAATATTGTCCCATTGAATTCATATCTGAATAAATTTTATTAATTTTTTAGCACTGTTGAGATTGTTTCCAAATTTATTCAAATGTAATAATTACTATGTCTGGCTCTCGTCCGAGAGTTACACTGACTGGTATGTTACATCAACATAAGAATTCCCACACGAAAGTGAAATGGATACTAGGTATTATGCTGCAATGACTACGCTTTGTAAGTTGGAGCTTTCATAGTTCATTAAATCCCATTCAATGACTATTTCATGACAAAGTCATTCTAATGGGTTTGGATGACCTTTGACTTTGGTGTACTTGGTTGTGTTGCTGATTTAAATTTGTATAACTCTGTAAAGCCATATTTGTTACGATCGCGAATCTTACTTTAATCAACATACAATCGGCACTGACCTGTAAATTGCTAAAACTTAAGAAAATTTGAATTTCGTGGGCTACGTGCGATTCAGAAACGTGAGTAAAACGAACAACGCTATCTATCAAGGACAATGGTGAACACTTTCATAATATTTCACCAACAACGCCCCATGTCAACAACATTATGAAGCGTGTAGCACACAGTAGGGTTCACTGACGTCAAAACTTTGAACACTGCCATCTATCGGTTGGAAGTAGAACTAGTTGACAGTCTCGAAAGAGTTGTTCTTTTAGATGATAAGAGAGCAGGACGAGATGGCGCTGGTTGCAAGTAATTCAAAAGTATGAAATGCACGTTTCAACAATTGCAGCTCAGAAAATAATTTATGCGCATTGCCGAAAATAGGCCCATTAGCGGACTGAAATGAAATATACCAAAAAAACGCATACGTTGCACACGAGCACACATTCTAAAATTGGAAGTTTTTATTTTTTTTTTAAAAGTAGCTGTGTCCATGGGTGCCGGCAGCACGGTGTAAGCGGGTGCACTTGCAACCCCACGTCGGGAAAGAAAATATATGGAAAAGATTTAGAATTTTATAATATGTTACTGTGTTATTAAAAACTTAAGGCGTCTAGGTTGCTGTCCAAGTTCATCACCTTGTCAATCAATTTAGTGTCTTCTACTCTTTTCCTGTGAATAAAGCATGCACAGGTCGCTTACGCCTTGTGTCTTTCATCGTCAGGGCTTCAGGCAGGGGGAGGGTGTGAAATCTTGGATATATATAAAAATCAGAGGCTAAATCATAAATTTTCGAGCTCTATCCCTCGTTCGCTCCTCGTTTCGCTCGTTCAGATGTCTTATGTCTATGTCCTTTGCGTTTATAAGCTATTCTTTATAAATAGGAAGAATTAGCCCTATTTCTGTAATAAAGGGCAAAAGGATATCTATTAAGTTCGAGGTGGGTGCTAAAATTTTCAAGCTCCCCAACTAGCAAAACAGTTATATAATATTAGAACTTTACAACTAACAGACCTGTAAGGGTTTTATAACAGTTTTGCAGCAACTAAACAGTGGTAAAGTAGTATTCAGTTCGACGCATTAGTTATATAATTTAATTTATAATTTAAGTCATATTAATGTGTCTGGTAAACGTCATCTCAATAATTTATATGACGGTCATATAACGTTAAGTCGAGTAAACGTTTCAGTCAGAAAATAGTGATGAGTTGCCATGTTTTGTAAATTTAGAACCTTTTATTCAACACTTAAATAACAAACTGTTATGTAATGATTTTATAGTTAACTATTATAGAATCATCATAATAGGTCGTATCTTCCACTTTTAAATAACTTTTAGGTTGAAACGTTATTCTAATATAACTTATGAACTCTAATTGCAACCGTCATGGTGGACGCCATAGATCATATAAAAAACATGTATAAAACCAATAGATAAATAGATGTCTAAATGCAGTCGCCAAATGTCTATTGGCAATATGGCGGAAACTATTGATGACAATTATGTATTTTATTTTTATAAATAATATTGAAACACCAATATTATGGAGGCCCATTAAAATATTAACGAAGATAATCATACATATCATCGAAAATTTTAAATTCCCAATAATAAGTCACCGCTCGTCATCTTCCACCACAATAAGCTTTCTTTACATTAAATTAATAAATAATATTAAAACATTTGACTTATACTTTTTTTATAAATTATATAACAACACAATAAATTGTCACACAAATTGTCTAGCTTGTACCACAGACCGATCACCAGCATAACAAAACGTCTATACGATGATATAGTTATGTTAGAGTATTACTAGAAACTATTACAAACCTTACCAGTTAAACTTACAATGTCTACGTGATTTTTACTCAACGTTATTGTCGCTGATGCGACTGCAAAACGACCCTTACGTGATTAAAATGTTGTATAATCTGCGCCCAAACCCCCGTTATATTTAAGTATAAAAAACTATTATAAAACCATTTTCTTATGGCTGAAAGTTAAATAAAAAACGTTATTGTACCATTTATATAACATGATTTTGCTACTTGGGTCGCTTCGCTCGCTCTTGCATCCTGTTTTTTTCGATTGATAGACTTTTCTCTATAAATCGACAAAATGATTCCTTGTATGTACGAATTGACAAACGAAAATCTAACATATGCGAGGTCAAGTGCAAAAATTGTTGAGCTATTTCCATGGAACTGAGGATGCACTCCCCTGGAAATAATCATGCCTATGGCTGTATCATACATTTGGACCGTGTAGGGATTGCAGTTTTGTAGGAAACAGCTGTTTTTTTTTTAATAACCGACAAAAATGTCTGTCCCCCCCCCCCCCCACACATAGAAAAAAAAACAACCCATAAACAAAACCATACTTAAATTTCTATAAAATAAAATAACCATACTCAAATTTATTTTTGGGGGGGGGGGCACATAGAAATTTTTCGTCGGTTATTTCAAAATCAAAAAAATCAAAAATCAAAATCAAAATATTTTATTTCACATAGGCCTAGATGGGCACTTATAAAACGTCGAAAAAAAGGTGCACGGTTCGGGTTGGTCGTTTTCTATGGAGAAGAACCGGCAAGAAACTCCATGGTTACTCTTTTCAAATCATTTAATTTTATTTATTTCGTACAGAATGATGTACTGATTATGTGGTAAATTCACGCCTTTTTCGATAGGGGTAGTCAGAAATCACAAAACGCCTTACAAACCTACTCCTTTTGCCTCGTTAACGATCATACATCTGGTCGTTCAATACCTACACGACTTACATAACATCAAGCCTGTGATCCCCGAAGGGTAGGTAAGGCGGTAGTGTACTTATTAGTACACCCACATTACGCCAGTTATGTACTTAAACATGTAATACCCATGTAATAGAGGGGAACCTATTGCCATCAACCGAGTACAAATCCAGACAGAAATTTTGTATGGGACAGCTAATATTTTTTTCGGATGATCCCTTTCTGTTACACCCAGTCTAAGTTAGAATTACCCTCAAACGTCATGATTTCATGAAATAGACATTCATTAAGTTCATAAGATCGTTATGACCGCTAAGTAGATCCATCTGGAGCAAACCATGGGTGCAGTAGCCAGGTCATGGTAGTCTTCAGAACGTGATATCATATTATTGAGTGTGTATGCAAAATTTCATGTCTGTGCTGTTGTTTTCAGCCGCACCGGTCAATCTCCATGGTTAAGGGCATTACATTGCTCGATGACCTTGATGATTTGATCCCTGTACTGGTTTTTGTTGACTTGCCCCGCACATTTCGCAAAATTTCGGTTTTTATTTATTATTTAAAAATATTAAAAGAAATAACAGAAAAAAAAACAATACAGATTGTTAAGTATGACGGCGCATCCGTCAACGTCAGACGTCAGGTTGACTTTTAGCTGTCAAAGTCAGCCTAGCGAAGCGTCATTGTCGATGGTTGTGAGGGCGGCCATCTTGACTCACTTTTGTTCGAGACGGCGCCCGCGCACCACGCTTGTGACGAATCGCTTTGCATCCGAGTGATAGTTTAAATCTAGTGTTAAAATTAAGTTTGGTATCGTGTTGCTTAGACTGTACATTGTTCATTTGACTGTGTATTTCGATTATTAACCCTGTGCTGATTAAACAACGGTGATTGTAGCAAGGACTTGTGATTTTTCTGCTCACGCCCACCTGCCTACCTACCTACCCACATACATCACACAAGATGAGTTCTGATGAAGGCCCTCCTGCCCCTTCATCAGAAGTGGGATTGGATGGGGCTAGAATTGAGCAAGAAACACCAAAATCGGATGCAGAAAAATTGCTGAATAACATGGAAATGCTTTTATCTCGGGTTCTCGCAGCCCAGCCAACGCCAACTGTGAGTACTAACCAGGCAACACATTTCTTACCGTTTAATCCAGACGAACCAGACTGTGACATAGATGGTTGGTGCAATATTACCGAAGCGATCGTTCATAATAAGCGCTTAGAAGGAATAGACTTGCTCATGGCTCTTACTACCTCTTTAAAAGGACGAGCGGCTGCCTGTATCACTAAGCTAAACTTAGATGAAATGTCCTGGAGCGTTGTCAAACAGACACTGTTAGCTAAATTTTCAAAACCAAGGCTTCTTCAGGACTATTTCGACGAAATATTGCGATTGCAAATAGGAGCTAAGGAGACAGCTTCAGAAGCTGCTCTTCGTTTATGGAACTTAATCGAACGAATACCCAAGACTGTGATGCCTGAAGAAGTGGTGACTGGATTCGTTATTTCTGTGCTTTGTCAGAAGGACAGCCTGATAAGACGCGAATTGATTGCGCACAATATTACAACTCGCACTCAATTATTTCGAATCCTGGGAGGCGTATCTCTTAAGCGGCGTTCAGACGGTGTCGAAACTAACGAACCTGAGGCGAAGCGTTTTCGTGCTACCGAAAGATTCACTGGCAGATGTAACTTTTGCGGAATATCGGGTCATCGTTTTGCGGAATGCCGAAAACGTCGTGATGCGCTGGGATCAGTCGAGCCTCGAGACACTCCGAGTACTTCCCGCCCGTTGGAGAAGAAGACCGATGTAACGTGCTACACTTGTGGCCAAAAAGGTCATGTGACAACTAACTGTCCCGATAAAAGGAACGGTGGTAAAGCTGCGGCCAAGGAAGTCCACCATTGTGAACACCGTCCTTCAAGGGATATCTTGACAACATCTTCCGGTGAGTCTGTACCTTTTCTATTTGACAGCGGATCGTCCTGTTCTCTTGTGAAAGAAACTTATCGTGGTAAACTCTTGGGTACTGTGTGTAAAAGTCTCGTCTATCTGAGCGGCATTGGAGGCGATGATATACAGTGTACGACTCAAATTCAGGCCGATGTTAAAATTGGTGATCGGTTGATTAGTTTACTCTTTCACGTGGTTTATATGGATGACGTGTTATGTCATTCTGCTAACATCTCCGAAGGACTGAAGCGCCTTGACTTTGTTTTAGGTGCGTTGTCAGAGGCCGGGTTTACATTCAATACAAAGAAATGTAAATTTATGAAACAACGAATTGACTACCTGGGATATTCTGTACAATCCGGTGAGATTAGGCCCAATTCACGGAAGATTCAAGCATTGGCAGATGCTCCAGAACCTAAATCGGCTACTAATGTTCGCCAATTTCTCGGTCTAGCCTCCTACTTTCGGAAATTTATTCCTGAGTTCACACGAATAGTCGGTCCCCTGTACCCTCTTACAAAACTTAAAGGACGAATTACTTGGACTAGCGAACATGAAAAGATACGGCGCAAAATTGTAGGCATTCTCACGTCCGAACCGGTGCTAACCATATTCGACCCAGAACTTCCGATTGAGCTACATACCGATGCTAGCTCAGAAGGATATGGAGCAATCCTTCTGCAAAAGAAAAATAATCTTCCGCACGTAGTAGAGTATTATAGCCGCCGAACAGCAGACGCGGAATCTCGTTATCATTCATACGAGTTAGAAACTCTAGCGGTCGTCAGAGCTGTAGAGCATTTTCGCTATTATTTATATGGTAGGCGATTTGTTGTAGTTACCGACTGCAATTCACTCAAGGCGTCGAAATCGAAGAAAGACCTAACACCCCGCGGTTACCGATGGTGGGCTTATTTACAAGCTTACGATTTCGATATTATATACCGCGAAGGAAGTAAAATGGAACATGCTGACTACCTGTCCCGAAATCCACTGTCGGATTCTGCTGTTCTTATCACTCCTGTAAAGCCTAAGCCTAAAACTGTCAATTATGTTGAACTACATCAGGGCTGGCTGTCGGTTGAACAGAAACGTGACGCAGAAATTCAGGATCTTATCGCAAAACATGATAATAATAGCTTTCCCGAAACAGTAGGTCAAACATATGACGTTAGAGATGGCATACTCTACAGGAAGATTACTCGTAACAAAGCGGTTTCATGGCTAC
The DNA here is from genome assembly GCA_905163415.1 of Noctua fimbriata. NCBI lineage: Eukaryota > Metazoa > Arthropoda > Insecta > Lepidoptera > Noctuidae > Noctua > Noctua fimbriata. The sequence goes on along the minus strand of LR990949.1, from coordinate 789,654 downwards.
CCGTAGTTCCACGGTCTCTTATTTGGACACTAATTAATCATGTCCACAACGAATTGCAACATTTAGGCAGAGACAAAACTCTAGACAAGCTGTATGAAAAGTATTGGTTTCCCGATATGTCTAAATGTGTACGAAAATTTATAGATTCGTGTATCATTTGTAAGGCATCGAAAGGTCCATCGGGTGCTCAGCCTGTTCAGCTTCATTCGATTCCAAAAGTATCCGTGCCTTGGCACACGATTCACGTAGATTTTTCGGGGAAGCTGAGCGGGAAGAGTGACCGAAAGGAGTATTGCTCGGTAATAATCGATGCCTTTACCAAATACGTTTTACTTGAACATACTTTGTCAGTCGATTCCAAGAGTGCAATATATGCCGTACAAAAAGCGGTGTGTCTTTTTGGAGCCCCGAAAAGAATCATCGCAGATCAGGGCCGTTGCTACATTAGCTCAGATTTTAAGAGCTTTTGTCAAGAGCATAAAATAGACCTCCATTTCATCGCGACTGGTACGAGTAGGGCAAACGGCCAAGTTGAACGAGTGATGCGTACTCTAAAGAGCCTCCTTACTATCATTGAAAACGACCCTAACAAAGCGTGGCGTGACGAATTAGGTAACATCCAACTTGCTCTCAATAGTTCTAAATCTTCCGTTACCAAATACTCACCGTCAGAACTAATGTTTGGAATTCGTTCTAATTCTTTAAGAATGTCTAAATTGAACGCCGATAATGGTGATCATGAGGTTCGCTTAGATTTAGATTCGGTAAGAACTGATGCATCAGCTAACATTTGCAAAGCTGCTGAATCTGATACCCTTCGGTTTAATCGTGGTCGGGCTACAATAAGACCTTTCTCTAAAGGAGACTTCGTATTTATTCAAAATTGTGAACGGAATAAAACAAAATTGGATAGGAAGTTTCGAGGTCCATATGTTATAGTAGAAGTACATGAAAATGATCGCTACGAACTTAAAAGTTTAGGTGGTTCTCAGAGAACTTATAAATACTCTCACGAGAATTTGCGCGCAGTACCCCAGGGACATATCGGTTTGATCGAAATAGCTACTAGTCTTTTAAATTGTGAAGAGGCCGAGACGGCGTCGGAAGATGAAGAAAGTATAACTAATTCAAATCATGACAATGATAACTCTGACACCTTGACCGTATGCTCAAACACTGTTTCCGCCGATTCGAGGACGCTCACAGCAGGCTCAGACACTCTCAGTGCATGCTCAGATCCTGAGACTTGGGAAATGTTGCACGAAACTGAAATTCATACAGAACAAGACGATTCATAGTCGTAGGTAAGGAGAGCGACCTGTAAGAATCTCTTTCCTGCCAAATAGACGAAATATGTCGTCCGAGTCAGTATCAGATTGACTTGTCTCTGTGCTTTCGTTCTATGAGACGAAATGTGTCGTCCGAGTCAGTATCAGATTGACTTGTCTCTGTGCTTTCGTTCTATGAGACGAAATATGTCGTCCGAGTCAGTATCAGATTGACTTGTCTCTGTGCTTTCGTTCTATGAGACGAAATATGTCGTCCGAGTCAGAACCCTTTAAGTTGACTGACTTGTTCTGGATGTTTTGCAGATTATGGTAAGACGAATATTGTCGTCCGGGTCACATCCACCAAAGGATTGACTTGTCTAATAGTACCAATTGTGAACAGTAACCTACATGCTGTTTAGTGACGAGGCTGTGTCATCCAGCTTAAATGTAGCGAGACACTTGCCTTAAGTCTTAAGTATCATAGCGCATTGTGATAATTGTAATTAGTCGTCCGTCAGGATGCCGAACGGACTATGTACGATTGTAACTCATTGTTTCAGAAAATCGCCCGAGGACGGTCGAGTGTCAGTCCGGCCGTGACGGCGCATCCGTCAACGTCAGACGTCAGGTTGACTTTTAGCTGTCAAAGTCAGCCTAGCGAAGCGTCATTGTCGATGGTTGTGAGGGCGGCCATCTTGACTCACTTTTGTTCGAGACGGCGCCCGCGCACCACGCTTGTGACGAATCGCTTTGCATCCGAGTGATAGTTTAAATCTAGTGTTAAAATTAAGTTTGGTATCGTGTTGCTTAGACTGTACATTGTTCATTTGACTGTGTATTTCGATTATTAACCCTGTGCTGATTAAACAACGGTGATTGTAGCAAGGACTTGTGATTTTTCTGCTCACGCCCACCTGCCTACCTACCTACCCACATACATCACACAAGATGAGTTCTGATGAAGGCCCTCCTGCCCCTTCAAGTATATCATTACGTATTTGTTGTTACAAAATTCATGCCGATCTATTCAGCCGTTACAGAGATAATTTACAATTAAGGTTGAAAAAGGACCTATTTTCTACGATTAACCAAAAAAAATTGAGAAGGTTTATTAAAATTTTAAACAATACAATTTATTTGTGATGAACTTAACTATAACATACTTTTTTACACGGAAAACGCACGAAGGGATTCATCAACAAATTTCTTTGAACATACGCTGTTTTTGGGATTTGAGCCATGTAATGCCCTTAAGTAGTGGTTTCCTAGGTCGATCCAAGGATGGAAGACCATCATTACAAACCGAGTTTCCGCCGTACCTTGAAAAACAGGTTAAGGCGTTGGTCCCGGCTGTCATTTGTAGATCTTTGACAGTCGCTACGAGTAGACAGATGCCTGAACGTCTGAAAACCAGTCTAAAGACTAACTGGGTTGTGGAGGTCAGAAACAACTTCTTTGGATTCAAGGAATTTAAGTGTTTCTTATTCAGCTTACAAGAAAGGCCTAAAAAACCTAATACTGAAATGCAAGTCTTTGACGGCACAATTGGCGCAGTGGCTGAGTGATTGGCTGCTGCGCTGCGTGCCGTTCGATCCCTGCACAGATCTAAAATTTGTATGACCTACAAATAATTGTTCTGAGTCTTGCTGTATGTGTATGTGAGTTTAAATGTTTGTAAACGCACCTACGATACAGGAGAAATTCTTAATGAGGGCCAACTTTTTTTAAAGTAAAATCTAAGGTTTTTTAGATCTACATTCAGCAGTGGAAATGGCTATCAATGATAATAAACTAAACTTATTTTACTTAAGATACAAGTAAAAACAAAGGCAACAACTATAAAACACATCGTAAAAATCCCAGTTTTTCATTTTCCCATGAATCCATAGTAAATACGGACGGGAGTGCAAACGACTTTTGACAGATAGCCGCCATTTTGATAAAATTTATAGCCTTCGAATAAATAAAGGCTATAAACGCGATATTTTTCGCATGCACGGCGAAAATTGAAATAAATATGGTGGAAAATGCAAGCGTGGTGTATTTGTTTTGATGATAAAGACTAAGGACATAAACATAAATAAGTATTATCTAGATTTTATAAGAGAACAATGTAGAATTGTATTTTCTTAGGGTGGAAGCTCCAAGGTAGGTTCATTCAGTAAAACTGCGCAAAAAATAATAGCTGGGAAACGACTTTTTATTTTAAAATCACGGTTTACAGGACACCCGTTCTTCTCCACAGACATCTAAGTTAGGGAATGGGCAACTACAGTACTTTCACAGTTTTCATGCCTTGTGACTGGGACTGTAGCTATTTTTCATTGATGTCTTTGTTTCGACAATTCAAAAGTGCCTGTAAGTAGTAGGCCAGCCTACTTGAAATAAATGCTTTGATTGATTTTGACACAATGTAATGCTCTCAAAATATTGTGCTGATGGACGCATTGTATTGTATGGCTGGTGTCCGCAACTCCACGTCATTGTGCGTATTTCGCGTTCGGGATGGATGCATTGTATTAAAGTACTGAAACTGTTAGCCTGCGTCATCCCACTGCTGGGCAAAGGCCTATCCCCATGACTTCCAGATGCTACGATCCAGGGCTAATGTGGGCCCTGACACAGCCAGAAGGCGTGGCGGTAGACCTCGTAGAAGATGGCGGACAAAACAAACGACCAGTGTTTAAAGTATTGTTATAAAAATTAAGACTTGAAAATGATGAATGAATACGTGGTAGCGTTTTGTTCCTCGGTGTCCCCTCCACACTGTATATCAACGTGATCCACCAATGTGGTCTATTTTCAGGTAACATTATATGAAAATCTGAATAATGCTCTCTGCGTGTGACACTGATGTGTTTTCACACTGCATTTATAGTAGGGGCTGGATGAGGAGCAATTTGTTATAACTAGCTCTGACTGCGGTTTTATTTGAACAAAAAAAAACCGGCCAAGTGCGAGTAGGGAGCCCCGTTTAATTTTTAATTATTTGTTGTTATAACGGCAACAGAAACACATATTCTGTGAAACTTTCAACGTATCATGAGATACAGCCCGCTAAAAGACAGATCAAATTAAATCAAATCTAATTTATTCGTAAATGTAGGTTTCATTACAATAGGATATTATAATAAAACGGTCAGTTCGCTACATTTTACTCGAGAGCATACAAATAATAATAATAAAGTTAGTTGTGTCGAACAAATGACACATATTTAAAATAAAATAACTCAATTACTTACATAATAACACTCAATTCCTTACGTACTAACACACAATTACCAATGTCAACATAATAATAATCTAAATGTTCAATTGATAACTTAAATCTACATTGATAACTACAGAAACAGCCAATAAAATAACTCAAATACTTACATACTAACACACAATTACCAATGGCAACATAATAATCTAAATGTTTAATTATTAACTTAAATCTACATTGAAAACGAAAGACGGTCAGACGGACGGACGGATGGACGGACGGCGGAAGCTTAGTAATAGGCCCTTCGGCGGGCCTGTGGACGGCGAGTTATGGGCTAGCTCGCCGTCCAGCCGTCTTATGACGACAGGCCGTGTCGACGGCGCGTTCGTGTTCCACGCGCGCCTCAAAGAGATGTCAGCAACCACGTAGGGGTCCGCACGGGCCGATGCCTGCCAGGGCTGCGGGACTGTTCGAAAGAGATACCGCGGCCCTGGAACACAAAGGGCAAAGAAGGAACATGGATGGGTTTTAGTCAGTACAAGTCTGACTCTCCCTTCCGCTGCTGGGGAGGGTCATTTGATGATTTCCCATCTTAAAAAAAAAACCCTAAAAAATATTTACATGCACAAACAGCATGAACTCACGCAATTTTTTCGGGCTGAAAGAAATCACAAACTTTCAAAAATGCTGAAAACTTCTTTACCTCAGCCGGCATTTGAATCGACGAGTATTTTATGGTTCAACGGAGTCATTGACGAGACTGATGAACGTGTAGCTGGGTTCGATGTTCAGATCGTGATAAATAATAATAACTGGCCATAAGTTCGCCCTCCTTTCGTTCAGCCGTTGGTCCCGGCTGTCATTAGTAGATCTTTCACAGTCGTAGTCAGTGGCCCGAAAGTCTGAAAACCAATCTTTATAAGGGGTATATCGTAATACCCAGTACTAATTGGGTTGTGGAGCTCAGATAGGCAGTCGCTCCATGTAAAATACTGGTATTCAGCTGCATCTAGTTAGACTGAAAGCCGATCGCAACGTAGTTGGTTGGCTAGGCAGGTGATGATGAAGGTCGTCCTCCTTCATCTGAATCTCATGCAGAGATTTAATTTCATTCGAAATGTGTGTGCCTAAACACCTTTGCTTCCCCGTTATGAGAATTCAGGCATCCTGTCATATTTATCCGACTCTTCAGTGCCTCTTTCCATGAAAAATAATAAATCAATCAAAATCAAAATATTTTATTTCACATAGGCCTAGATGGGCATAAAACGTGGACAAAAAGGTGCACGGTTTGGGTTGGTCGTTTCCTATGGAGAAGAACCGGCAAGAAACTCCATGGTTACTCTTTTCTCTTAAAGAATTGAGTATTGAGTATTGAAAGAATGTTAAAAACCGGCCAAGTGCTAGTCAGACTAACGCATGAAGAGTTCCGTACCATCATAGTACGGGAGCCCCTTTAATATTTTATTTGTTGCTATAGCGGGCAACAGAAAAGCACATTCTGTGAAAATTTCAACTGTCTACCTATTATGGATCATAAGATGCAGCCCGCTGACAGACAGACGGACAGAGGAGGCTTTGTAATAGGGTCCCGTTGGTTGCCTTTCGGATACGGGACCCTAAAAATGGTCACCCATCCCAAAACTGACCTCAGCAACTCCCACATTAAGCCACTTAGCCAAGAGCCACTCAACGAAAAACATCAAACACCAAAAACCTAGGAACTCTACTCACCCTTCAACTTCATACATTACAAAATCCTGTACTTGCATCTCTTTCTTACCTCACACACTTACATCTTGCTGTCTTTTTCTATCTTTGGCTGTGTGTGTGACGCCCTTGTGTATGTGTATGAGGCGTGTGAAAGCTTTGTCCATGTGTGAGTAAGACAGGTAGTAAGGAGAGTGTTGTGTAGGGGGAAATTCTCCCTGAATTGTGGGTAATTGGAATATGTACTGTCTGATTTTTGTCTGACATTTTTTTTTTTTGTTTTTAATTGGGGTAGACTGTGAAGTGAGGAAAGTGTGATTTTTGACCTGTGGATAGAGTTAAATTGTTGCATTTTTCGGAATTATTAAATTCTTGTTTTGTGTAGGTAACAAGTTTACAATAATATAAATTTGCATATAAAAAATATGTATAAAGTTTGTAAATGTGTAATAGTTTTTAAAAACACAATCAAATCATGAATTGTTTCTCAAATATCTGTAAAGATAAATGATAAAACTTACTTTCTTTGTGTGTATCTTCTGTAGGTATTGTTTTAGGTGAATATGTTATATGAAATAGATAAGAACAAATTTTATCCCTCACACATTTTTTATTTCGGTTGCGTGGTATTTTAGTATGAATGTAGAGTTAACTTTACAATGCAAATAAAAGGTAGCAAAAAAAAAACGTATCTCGTACTAAATTTCAGGAGTTTTATAGCAGCAATTTGTAGACACAAAAGCCAGTTACCAATGTCTCTACTCCAATAAAAAATACACATTCAGCTTCAACTAATATCAAGCCTTAACAAATACACTAATATTTCGACCCGAGAATCGAACCCGTAAGCGAAATTGTGACAGTCACACAAAGCAACAAAGACCATTACCCCACAGTCGGTAAAGCCAGTGCTTTTCTCGGGAGCTTTTGATTTCAAAAGCGGCAACACTGACGAACCACGCTCGCTCGCTCAGATTCAGTCTACGTTAACCCTCGGCACGAGAACGACGCGTGTGTTGTGTATTATTACTGTGTACTTTTGTGTACTATATCAATTTGCCGTGTACTCCACTGTGTTTTGTGTATTTTAGTGTTATTTTTTTGGCCATTTTCTCTTAAAAAGGTAAGTTTTTTAAACAGCTTTTATAAACAGGGTGAAAGGCACAGTTGATGGCTGTGTCCGTTATTGTTTTTGAGATTTTCGTGTCTTGATTCTGTTCGGTTATGGAATTTATTTATTTTGTTGATTATAAACAAGCTTTCGAAATGCATTACGTGAAACAATTAGTTTTAATACATTTAGTTTCTTACTTACTAAGAGAAACATGTTTTGGTTTTGTATTCGTCGAAGGTTTGGTGTCAAATTCCTCCGTGTTTTCATATATTTGAGCCATTCCAGTACTCACACGACTTGTTGGTATCCCTCTTACTAATTTGATGATCACGTATTGCTCAAATAACTTGAAATATGAGCTTTTATCGCGGTTTTACTCGTGTTTTTGATGTTTTTTGTTGATTTTTCTGTTGTTTACACACCAAGAATGTTATAGGATGTTGTGAATTGTTTTTTGCAAGCGGTTGTTTAGTTGTAAACATAGTATTTATGTCGGTTTTATTTTCGCAATTAGCCACAACATCATTAAGTATTTTTAATTTGTAGCAAGTGGACGTCTTATTTGAAATTAATTGGAAATGAAAGAAAGCAAATATTAAAAAAAAAATACTATTTTTGTTTAAATATTGCTAAAAAACTACTAGAAGACAATCTTAAATAATATATTAATTCTTAAATACCGCACCATTTTCTGGATCCTTAACAACTGGCTTGATTCCCAGTTCCGGTAAGTAATTTTATTCAAATTTGTTTTCCTTTTGAAATTAATGGCGCACAATAATACGAAGCCATACTCTTCATTTGCTCAAGAGAAGAAACCGTATCGTGCACAAAAAACGTTTTTGCAAAAAAAAAAACCACTTTCGGAAGTCGGTGACTTTGTTTGTTTCATTGTCTTTCGACTTCCGAAAGTAAAGTATATTAAAAACTTTTTAATATACTTTACAACAGTCGGTTTTTTTTTTTGCGAAAACTTTTTTATTTATTCTTTTTAGTTGTAGTATAACCACACAAGTTTTTGTCACGATCCCAATTTTTACATTGTAACTAGAAGTTATGAAGGATTATTTGATGAAACAAAATAAAAAAGATTTTTTTCAAATCGGTTTGTACCTAAATGACAGAGTTATGAGATAAAAAATATAAAATAACACTACAAAAATTAAATTTAAAAAACCCCCATCGCAACAAAGAAAAGCGAACAAACATTTTAAAAGTCAATAAAATTGTTGAGCCGATTTTGATAAAACATGTCTAATTTTAATATATACATCATGCCCTTTCATTTGGTACCCCATATGGGTATATTTGAAAAATATTCGATTATTCAACACCACTTTCATCCCCCATATCCAGTAAATGGCTACACAGATTTTGATAAAACATATCTAAGAACCATCGCCAAGGAACTAGCTTTCAAATAAAAATAATTGCATTCAAATCGGTTCACTCGTTTAGGAGCTACGGTGCCAGAGACAGACACACACACACACACACACATTGCGGTCAAACTTATAACACCCCTCTTTTTGCGTTAGGGGTTAAAAAATACACCAAAATCCTTTTATTGAAGTCAGTAAAAAAAACTAAGCTTATTAAACTTCCCAAGATATTGAATCATGTTCATAAATATCACAAACAAAATACAAGTTACTCTGCCAGTAATAATGCACTTCAAAACACTTCAATCTTACCAAACTCGACATTATTAATAACAGAATATACCAATCGTCGTATCTTTGGATTCAGTCCAAAAACGCACTCATATCATTATCTCAAACGAAACGTCTGGGACCTAGGTAGATATAGTCTCCTCGGAGAACAATAGTTCTGTCGTCTGTATTATTAAATATTTACAGAATATAGTCTGGAGATAGACTGAGAAAAACGCTAGAAAATTGTCTAGATAAACATGATTTTGTCTCAATCTTCGAGCTTGAATCTCATTTTTTATTACCTGTTGCCTTCGTTCGCGTAAAATTATTTTAAAAAAGATTATGTTAACTATTTCAAGGGTTTTAATTGTTTTTGCGCGGAACCCTCATTATTTTTGTAAAATAAAAGCAGCTTAAGTTAGACCTTATAACATCAGCTATCTGCCAGTAAAAGTCCCGTCAAAATCGGTCCAGCCGTTTCGGAGATTAGCCGAAACAAACAGACAGACAAAATTTTAAAAAAATATGTTTTTGTTATAAGTGCTGAAAAAGCTGTTATTTTCATATTACAGAAGTGTCTGTATAGATGAGATCATAGAAACTTTTCGGGAAATCAATTTTTGTGTTACAAATTGCCGAATATCATTTTCACATCTTAACTCAGCCATTCATCACACACCCTTACCTCGCTTAAACACCACACACAGGCACACGACACACTTATAATTAAATTTACCTTTACTTCAACTTTTGCTATTGCTCTGGATTTGCATAATCTTTACTGTAGCCTAAGAAATCTTACCAGTACGATGTTATTGTATGTATGCCTTACTTCTTATTTATCTTGTAAGACGAAGGACTGGTCCTCACGACCCAGGGTCTCCTAGGGTAGAGGCTAGTGATATTCAACTTGTGTAATGCTCTCTTGAACAATAAAACTTATTATTATCAAATTTATTGTACCCAGTAGGTGACCACGTTAATTGGGACGTCTGTAGCGTTTTTTAAGTCCCACATTGGATGTTCTAGCAACGGGCCATGGTCTGGTCAGGAGCACCGCATTCGCACTGACTATCAGAAGGATATTTTAATCCTCTATTTTACTTGATTGTATCCAAGACTCAAGTCTAATCCAAAGTAAGTCAATTTTACTTAACAAAGATTTTCTTCCATTTGACTAAAGCCACATCAGCTGAACCGGAGAATATCCGCAAAAAAAATACACAAAGAATTTAAGCATACTCTATAAACCTTTTAAAAGCTTAACTATAAGGCTGTTTTTTCCTTCGGAAACCGTTTCGACTCCCTAAAAAATACTTAAACACAGCTGCGAATTGCGCTAGTTCTAAAACAAAGGAAGGCTGAATTGATTCGAACGGGTCTCGGCTTTTTTTTTATTCTAAACTCATTTTAAAACAACACGAGAATATCTGGCGACGGCGATGTTAATGGCTGGGTGGTCTGTAGAGAAGAGGTTTCAATGCAGGACAGAATTTAAGGGACAGTTTTATCGAATATGCTTCTTTTATTTAAACTACGAGCGCTTCTAGTGCACCCTGGACAGTCAGACCCACTACCATCTTGCTGTCGGGCATTTTTTTGCCATGATAGGAGGTTTTCTTTTCTTGTCGTACTGTATATATTCTGTATATATTTTTAATTTGAATTTGTGAGCGTTCCAAGGTGAGAGTTGCGCTTAAAAATAGTTGCGCTTTGAGGAATACCCTATTAAACGTATTCAATTCTAGTAACTACATTACCAACTACCTCTATTGTATCCCAAAAAAATCCAGCGTACATACACTACATACCATTCCAGGTCGACAGTTCAGAACAAAAAAATATATCAAATCTTTTTTTCTTTGTTAAATTAACAACTGACAATGAAATGTAGTGACAGGTCGACAGACCAGATGTAACTATGTAATAGTAACCAGTTTCTGTCAATGAGATTAGCTGATATAGTCAGCATTTTTAACCGACCTCTAAAAAAAGAGGAGGTTATGTATTCAGTGCGTATCTTTCTTTTTTGTTCACCGGTTTTTTAGCTCAAATAGTCTCTGAGTTAACATAACATCACGCCTGTAATGCCCGTAGGGTTAGGCAGAGGTGTACCTAATAGTACACTCGCATTTCGCCAGTTATGTTTAAGTCCCATGTAATAGGGGGCGAGCCTATTCCAGTCAACCGGGCTCAAATCCAGACACCGTGGCTGCTACTGAGACCTCATGTTCAGCAGTCGTGCTTGCGTTCAGTAGACCAACGAAGCAGTCTATGAGTTAGTTTCTTAAAATACGTATTTAATCTACTTGGTCTATACTGATGACAGTATAATAACTACAAGTTACAACCCAATTGGAAGACACGGTGGACACCGTGTCCTCGTAGCTGCGATTGGTGGCGGCGATCTCTCGCGTCCGGCCCTGGTTCAATCCATGGTCCAGAGCGAGAGGGAATGGGGAGCCGGCATCTCCTTCTGCGAAGCAGTCATGCTACCGAAGGAGGTGGCGGAACGTGAGAGGGAAAGAACCTCACGTCCCAGCCACCGCGGGAGATGCCCCGGGCGTCGGGGGCCATGTGGTGGCTCGAGGCTACCGTACGCGCGGGCCTGTGGACGGCGAGTAAAGGGCTGGCTCGCAGCGCGTTCTTGTTCCACGCGCGCCTCAAAGAGATGTCAGCAACCAGGAAGGGGTCCGCAAGGGCCGATGCCTGCCGGGGCTATGGGACTGTTCGAAGAAATCAAAAAAAGTTACAACCCAATTAAAAACGTTAAAATAAAAAACGATTTCGCACAAAAAAAACAACCGTCTTTCAAACAAAAGCATTAGAAAGTACAAAATAACTTTAATTCCGGAAATTAATAGCAAGAAAAGTGAATTAAACCAACAACAGCTTTATTATTAACTGAACAAAGTTATATTTAGAGAGTGAATCGATACTAAGTTAGTGGTAGCTAACTTGCTATGATCAATGAATCGTCTTGAATGAGTAACAATTATTAACACACTCTTAAATGGACAGAAAACCTATGCAAAGTCAAATTGGCTGTTGAAACTTCACTAACTTAATAGATATTATCTAATGACTATATTTTCTGCATGTGGCAGAGATAAGAATGCTAAGGGGGATGTGTGGTGTTACGCGAATGGATAAAATAAGAAATGAGTATATAAGAGGAAGTCTGAAAGTGGCGCCGGCGAATGAAAAGTTGTGTGGTAATCGGTTGTCGTGGTATGGGCATGTGATGCGGAGGAATGAGGAAAATGTCGTGAGGAAAGTTTTGAGTATGAATGTGGATGGGTATATGAGTAGAGGAAGACCAAAGAAACGATGAATGGACTGTGTAAAAAATGATATGGCTAGAAAGGAGGTGTCCGATGAGATGACGAGTAATAGAGAAGTATGGGAGAAGAAGACATGCTGCGCCGACACCACATGAATTGGGATAACGGCAAGAGAATTATGATATATAATGACTATAAAAAAAAATTATAAAAATGCGTATGCTCACGGCTTCACTGGCATGGAGTTCAGTAATTATCCAATCGGATCGTATTACCGGGATAAAAAGTATCCTATATGTTCATCCAGGCTATAAACTATCTGTGTGCCAAAATTCATTCAAATCCGTTTCGTAGTTTTTGCGCGAAAGCGTAAACCTCACAAACCTGCGCATTGATAATAAGATATTTTAAAGAATATTTAGCGATAAGGGTTTCTACAACCGTTGGTATTTTAGTAACTTGAAATTATGCGGTTTTTTTTTCTAGAAAATCGTTTTTTTTTTCGTTTTATCTTTTCGGTATTCGGTCGGTAATTTACTCATGGTGAAGTTACGTCAGATAATAATTTTATTATCATTGTAATTTCTTCGAAAATATTCTGAAAGCGTTAAGCGTTCTGCAAAATAACATAAATTTTACCGAAAAAAAAAACAAATGAAAACCGAATTTATAAAAGTCGAGTCTAGATTTTAATACGCGATTAATAACTGGCGAAATATGGGTGCGCCTACCCTTCGAGGAACGCAGGCATGATATTACTTACTTTGTATGTTGCGGCAAAAAATCGATGTATGTGTCACGATTCGAGTAAAATGAACACGTAACATAGACTGACCCGAACAGAGCTGGGAGTTTATTTCATCACCACTGCTCTCAAAACGGTGAACGAAAACGTCGTGAGGAAACCGGCATGTCCTAAAACCCAAAAATTCGAAGACATGTGACATCTACCAATCCGCACTGGGCCCGCGTGGTGGATCACAGCCCATTCCCTCTCATAGATGAGCAGGCATGTGTCCAGAAGTGGAAACATTATTTCTCTCTTCTTTATCGTGTGGTTGGTGCCTAACCTGGTGTCAGAGTTTTTATGCTGCCCATGGGCCTCTGACTTAGCTTTACACGCCGTCGAGAAATATCTCTCTGGCATGCTGGTTTCCTCACGATGTTTTCCTTCACCGAAGCAAGTGATAATACGCAGATGCATCCGAAAAATCAGGTGCGTGTCTTGGGTTCGAACTCCAGACCTATGACTAGGTAGTCCGACGGTCACACCAGGCTATCTCTGCTGTTGCTGTACATTATATGCAGTTTATGCTTATGTTAGGTTACATCCAGCATTTGTAAAGTACTCGAGTTAGATCACAGGTCAAAAACATCAAATGCATTTAAATTAGCATCGACGCTAATGCCGAGAATTAACCTTTCGACCTCAGTGCGTTTGAATGTGATATCCACACCTTCATAACTTGTGTTTAATTTCTGTCTCTAATGCTGAAATCTATAAACGTTACTAAGCACGCATTTTTGCTAAATGTTAGTCGTGTCACTGTCAAACTACAAGAAAGAGAACATTTCTGAGTCATAATCATCTGCCAGGCCTTTTCCCAACCATGTTGGGGTCGGCTTCCAGTCTAACCGAATGCAGCTAAATACCAGTATTTTACATGGAGCGACTGCCTATCTGACCTCCACAATTCAGTGAGTACTGGGTAATACGATTCCCCTTGGACTGGTTGTCAGACTTTAGGGGCACTGACTACCTGTAACGACTGTCAACGATCGACAAATGTCAGCCGGGACCAACGGCTTAACGTGCTTGCGGAGGCACGGAGGAAACTCGGTTTATTATGGGTGGTCCCACCACGGAAAAACCTAGGCAAGATCGGCTTAACCTAAAGATCGAACCGAGCGGCTTTTATTATTTAGCCACGAGCTTAAAACTTAAAACAGTGCCGAAATGTCGGAGGCTCAAAACAAATAATGAACATGGTAAATATCCCGTTGCGAGCACCAATGATTTTGTTCAATTTACCAACTTATCTTATTGTTTGGCAGTAATCTTCCGCATTCAAGAAAAGAGAAAGCAATTAATTATATTTCGTACTCCTTCTAATTTGGCTTTTAATTAATTTTGTTGCGGATTCTGAAGTTACCAGCTTCAATTTATCTGTCCAAGTTTGGGGTCAGGGTCTTATTAAAATTGATGATACCAAGGGATTAAGTTAAGAATTATTGGTTTTCTAAATGTTGTATCTTGTAAACGGAGCTGGTTGCATTTTATCTGAATACTCATCATCATCATCATTTCAGCCGAAAGACGTCCACTGCTGGACATAGGCCTCCCCCAAGTGTCGCCACATTGACGGTCCCGTGCGACTCGCATCCAGCGGATCCCTGCAACCTTCACCAGGTCATCGGTCCACCTGATTACTCCTTTAGTATAATCATCCGTGCCTCGGAAAGCCCATTAAGCCGTTGGTTCCGGCTGTCATTTTTGTAGACCTTTGACAGTTGTTTCAGGTAGCCAGTGGCTCGAAAGTCCGTCAACAACCAGTGTGACCAAGGGGTATTGTACTACCCAGTACTAACTGTGTTGTGGACGTCAGATAGGCAGTCGCTCCATGTAAAATACTGGTATTCAGCTGCATCTGGTTAGATTGGAAGCCCACCCCAACAAAGTCGGGAAACGGCTAGACAGATGATGACCAAAATATGATTCGCGCACTACATATTAGAAAACAAAGTCACTTCCCGCTGTCTGTCCCTATGTATGCTTAGATCTTTAAAATTACGCAACGGATTTTGATGCGGTTTTTTTTAATGGATAGAGTGATTCAAGAGGAAGGTTTATATGTATATATTGCATCCGTGCGAAGCCGGGGCGGGTCGCTGATAATTATCATCAGCCCCTAAAAAATTATCTCATTTAGATCCAGCCTGTCCCTTTCCCCAGCGATGCCCTAAGTCGAGGCTCGTACCTAACAGGGGGTGCCCTAAGCGCGCTGTCGCTTATTTTATAAGTTTTTTGCCACTGGCTGAAGGCCTTACACTCAAGGCACCCACAGGATAGTCCGGTTAAGCAGAAGCCAGCCTCATTGGTTGAACTGCGAGATGCCAATACGAAAAAAAGGCAGAATTTGTCCTATAATGCTATTCTAAAAGGAGTAGAAAACTAAATATATTGCTTTCTCTTTCTCTTTTAACCAATGCGGAAGGTAATCGTTAACCGATAAGATTGTAGTATATCTTTTTTGACAAGTGATAAAGAATCTGATTACCTTTTGTTTTTATATCGTCCCAGTCCATGGACTTATTATACGAACAGGACTGAGTACTGCGAATTTCGTAACACACAAAAATGAACTATAACAGTCACAGCGTAGGTTTACTTTTGTTAAGCTGTCATAACCGAAGCGAGAGAGATAGCCATAAGGGAGCCCTTTGTCGTTTTCACTCAATTGCCAACAGATAAAAATGTTAAAGATGGTAGAAAATATTACACCGGCAGTCACCTCACACTACAAGTAAAATAAATAACGTGTTTATGTTTTAGAAAAAAAATTATTATTTTCTTTTATAGGTTTACAGTCTGTACATAATACTAATTTATTTATTTTAAGTCAAACTAAATATTAGTATGATTGTTTGGAAGCTATTATATATTCATTATGGTAACACTGAAATCTGTCATCAATGGTGTCAATTTGCGAAAATTAGATTAAAACAAATATTTTATACAAGACTCTAATCATTTAATTAATGCATTGAGAAACTTAAGGAATAAGATTGGCTTACGGCAGAAACTCCACAAAACTATTATTTTTAACCATGTTTAATTTTTTAATGTTTGTCACACACTTTTAATTTTACTCCCTCCATTTGAATACCCAATCACCAATGCAGAGTAAACGGAAAAAGAGCATGGAAAGGAAACAATTTTTTTATTTTTTTTTGTCATATATTATTATTTCACCATTTTAAGTAACCGTTGATGTGTTAACCGGACACAAATTATCTCTGTCAAAAAGAAGTTTCTTATTTGTTATAAAATTGTTTGGTCACCTTAGAAAGAGACAAAGGGCTCTGTTATAAATATCTCTCTCGTCACGTTTTTCTAGCAGAGTGATCAGTCCAGTTTATTATACTAAGTCCATGTCCCAGTCTGATTATTATCTGAGAGGCGAGATAAGAGAGGTCGTTCAACTGTTATCAATCTATAACTATTCATGTTTGAATAGATAAAAACCTTAAACATAACTGGCGAAATAAGATGAGATTGCACGCCTGTTATCCCCGCAGGGTTAGGCAGAAGTGTATCTAATAGTATACCCACAATTCGACAGTTATGTGTAAAACCCATGTAATAGGGGCAGGGGCAATCCTATTGCCATCAACCAGGCGTAAATCCAGACTCCGTGGCTGCTACTAAGAAATTCTTGATGGAAACACTCAATAACAATTTGTCCGACTCGGGAATCGAAAGCAGGATTTCCTCAGCAGGTTGTCTCTGATTAAATGTTATGAGCTACTTTCCATACTTATAAAAAAACAAACACGAAAGTAAAAATGAGAAAAGAAATAAATGATATTTCCAATATTGACCATGTAACTGCAAGCCAACATATCTTGGGGGTTCTCCTAACATTAAATAGAAATAATATTGACATTCTAAGACAAATCTTTTCCTTCAATTCACACACTAGTGTGAAATAGCAAATTTTACAATCTAGACAAATATGTGCTCTTTAATATTTGCTGTTCGACCCCAGCCGAACAGGACTTTCGAGTCTAAGTACACAATTTAGAGTTCCCAGGGATTGAAGAATATTCTAGAGGGATTTCGAACAACTTAAGTTCAAAACTTGGTTTGAATGAAGATTTCTTGAAAGGAAGTGACTGCTTCCTTCCTGAGCATGAGGTCCTGGGGTACCAGGTTGGGCAAAGTGTTTTTAGATTTTTCCATCAGGAATTTCTTAGTAGCAGCCAAGAGTCTGGATTTGGGCCCGGTTGATGGCTATAGGTTCGCTCTCTATTATATGGGACTGAATCATCACGGCTATAATCCCCGAAGCGTTAGGCAGAGGTGTACCTAATACTACACCCACGTTTCGCCAGTTATGTTTAAGTCCCATGTAATAGGAGGCGAGCCTTTTTTTGTAATAATTATTAATATTATCCTGTAATAACGGTTCGAATGAAAACAAAATTGAATTTAACTGAGCTGCATAAAAGCATAAAACGTTATTGCACTGCAATTGAATCGCGCTTGGTCACCATTAAAACATAATTAATTTGACCCGAAGAATACTTTGTAACAACGCAATACAGTAATAATAAAGCAAGGATTAACATCGTAAAATTCGCCGTAACGCGTCAAAAAACTATTACTTTTGTCGACAATGACATGAATTTTACTGTCTCGCTCACACATAGTGACTATAAAGGGTGTAAATAGACCCTTAACGAAGCCGAAAGGCACTTGTTCTTCACGTCATTGCGATATTTTATTTGTTCTAGACCATACCTGGGAACCTTCTAGTTACGGAGATATTGGGGGTCAAAGTTCAATGTAAGATTTTTAGTTTAAACACCTCCACGACCCCCGTACTATTCAATCCATCCATCAGCACAATGCTTTGAGTGCGTTAAATCGAGTCCTATTGTAAAACGTGATTTTTCACCCCAAAAAAAAAAGTCGTTTCTCAGCAATAATTTTTGCGTAATGTTACTTAGTTTGATGTACAGAATGCTTGGTTGACGGCTATGTGAAGGGTCTGTTTACACCATGTATTACCATGAGTCAATTAGAGGAAGTCTGTAAGTGGCGCCTGTTACAAAAAAATCTAAAAGGAAGTCGTTTGACTTGGTATTGTCATGTAATGAGGAGGGATGAAACGCATGTGACTAAAAGAGTGGTGGACATGAATGTTGTTGGATGGAGAGGGAGAGGAAGGCCAAAGAAAAGATGCATGGATTGTGTGAGGAATGATATGAAAGAGAAAGGAGTGAATAATGCCGTGACGTCTGACAGGGGAGAATGGAAAAGGAAAACGTGTTGCGCAGACCTCAAGTAGAATGAGTCAAGGACCGGAATATGGTGATGCTCACGCAGTGTGACATTTGTATCTATCGTTTTTATGTGGAATTTGTGACGTCACTTTACTTAGTGTGACGATTTTTTATAGATGATGGAAACATCTAAAAATTAAAAAAAAACGCTGTTTCATCAGCTTTATCAACTGATTAGCCTTTTTCCAACTATATTGGGGTCGGCTTCCAGTCTGATCGGATGCAGCTGAATACCAGTATATTACATGGAGCGACTGCCTATCTGACTTCCACAACCAAATTACTGGTTAATACGATACCCCTTGACAAGACAATTCATTTGCTTTTTGTCAATATTCAAACTTTAAATTATTAATCAAAGATTAATAACAAGAACAAACCAAGGTCATATTTCAACATTACGATAAAAATGACATGCAATAAATAAAGCTTTAATTTAAAATTGTCTCGGACGCTAACTGGGTGTGTCACCCTATCAATTTATTTACTAAGAATGATTACGCAAACATTTTAGTAATTGTTTCCGCTGGCGCTTTTTAATCACTTGTTATGACATGTGACGCTATTATTCCTTTATGAGGAAGGCAGAGACGGTAACAACATAACATCACGCCTGTAATCCCCGAAGGGTTAGGCAGAAGTGTACCTAATAGTACACACACATTTCGCCAGTTATGTTTAAGTCCCATGTAATAGCGGGCGAGCCTATTGCCATCAACCGGGCACAAATCCAGACTCCGTGGCTGCTACTGATAAATTCGTGATGGAAAAACCCAATAACACTGTTCCCGACCCGGGAATCGAACCCAGGACTTTATGCTCAGCAGTCGTGCTTGCGACTACTAGACCAACGAGGCAGACGGGCGACTGAAGGAACTGCCTCATGTATATTTTGACATACAAAAGTACTGAAAAATTCATCATCATCATCATCATTTCAGCCGAAAGACGTCCACTGCTGGACATAGGCCTCCTCCAAGTGTCGCCACATTGACCGGTCCCGTGCGACTCGCATCCAGCGGATCCCTGCAACCTTCACCAGGTCATCGGTCCACCTAGTGGGAGGCCTTCCAACGCAGCGTCTTCCGGTTCGCGGTCGCCACTCCAGAACTTTTTGGCCCCATCGGCCATCCGTTCTGAAAAATTAAATTAATGATTTGATTTGATTTTGTACAGACCAGCACATCAAGTTACTATAAATCTGTCAAATTTTTTTAATAGATTTTCAACTTTAACACTAAAGCATTAGGTTCAAGCTTGATTGGGAAGATTTGACAGTTTCAGGTAGCTTGATGTGCTCGGCATTTTATGCCCGATCAGTTGCACACACCAAGTGTAATTTACGCGTTGCTTAATATTCGTGAAAACGGGCATTATTCCTTAACTTTAGGTGCAAGATTATCTTCAAATTCTAGTTAAATCCACTTTATCTTTAACCTTCTAAAGCTCAAATTATCTTGACATGTATTTACCGGAGATAAGAAGCCAATATTTGCTTTATTCAAGTCAAGTTTATCAATCAATATTTATATTCCCACGGATCTAAATATGACGTGTTTGAGTTAGTCATATCGATATGAAATTACCATGTAATTGTACCATCATCATTTATCTAGCTTTTCCTCTGGATTGGGGTCGGCTTCCAGTCTAACCGGATGCAGCTGAATATCAGTATTTTACATGGAGCGACTGCCTGTCTGACGTCCACAACCCAGTTAATACTGGGTAATATGATACTGGTTGTCAGACTTTCGGGCCACTGACTGCCTGTAACGACTGTCAAAGATCTACAAATGACAGCCGGTACCAAAATGGCTTAACGTGCTTACCGTCTCTGTCTGTAACCTTTTTAGACCCTAGATGCTGAACTTTCAATGGAATGTGGAACGCAGTTAAATCATGACCTGGAGTAGGCTATAGGATACTTTTTATCCTGGTATTACGTTTCCGTGGGATAATTCCTGACCTCAAAGTCCCAAACAAAAGCTCGTCCACACTTAGTAATTTTATAAAGAAGAAATTTTTGTATGTTTGTAACGAATAAACTCAAAAACTACTGGACCGATTTAAATAATTCTTTCACCATTAGAAAGCTAAATTATCAGGAAGTAACTTAGGCTATAAATTATATTTACATCATGCAAATTAGCCGAGCTATCTCAACTTCTGCGGACGAAGTCACGGGCGAAGTGTTTAGTATCTTACAAAAATACTAAAAATAATATTGATATTCCAACCCACAGCACATCAGTACAATTTGTAAAGCAAAACTCTCATTCTATGAGGAAATTGAGTTCGATCGAGTACCAGAGAGTGTTCCTGTCTAGACGCAAAGTATTTGACGCTGCGAATAAGATTTATAAAGTATTTTAAATTCAGGTTTAACTTTTAGCATGATAGCGCAAAAGTATTCTGATTTAAAAGAGTGTCCATGGAGTTTCTTGCTCGTTCTACTCCATAGAGATCTACGTTAGGGAATGGGCAACTACAGTACTTTCACAGTTTTTATGCCTTGTGACTGGGACTGTAGCTACTTTTCATTGTTGTCTTTGTTCCGACAATTCAAAAGTGCCTGTAACTGGCCTGTTTGAAATAAATGCTTTGATTTTGATTTTGATGTTGAAACAAAATGTAAAGATAATTATCACCTAGTATCTTTGTCGTTGCAAGACAAACTAGCTTATGCCTGTGGCTTCGCCCGCGTGAAGTTCGGTCTTGTGGGACAATTCCCACAGGATCGTACTACCGGGATAAAAAATATACTATATATTAATCCAAGTTGATGGTGATGATGCCATCTAGACGATTTCGGCCAAAGCGACTGCATTCGATGGCTTTCTAGGGAGGTTGTCGAGAGCTTTGGTACGCTGCTCTATCATGTGCTCTCAAGTGGCTAGCGTACCCAACTTTGGCCGAAAAACTCCGAGCACAAAGCGGACATGTCAGAACACTATTGACGAAATTGTAGGGTGTAGCTGCAGGTGGCCTAGTTTTAAGGTGATCACGCTTTAAGTCTAGCTGCGACCTTCGCCTCTCTTCGAAGGCGTTGACCTTTCGATGCACACGACGTCTCCACTCAAGCCGATTTTGTGCCTGGTTTTCCCACACTAAGGGGTCAATCTCGCATCTTTTGAAGTGTCTAATCCAGGTTATAATCTATCTGTGTACCAAATTTCATCCAAACCCGGTCAGAAGTTTTTGCATGCAAGAGTTAGTAGGATAATTAGTGCTGGTCATCGCTTGCTCTGATTGCCTATTGGTGTGACCGTCGGACTGCCAAGTCATAGCTCTCGAGTTCGAACCCATGACACTCACCCTTGATTTTACAAATTCATGTGCGTATTGTACAATTATCACTTGCTTCGGTGAAGGAAAACGTCGTGAGGAAACCAGTATGCCTGAGATTTTGCGACGGCATGTAAAGCCAAGTCAGAGGCCAATGGGTGGCATAAAAACTCTGACACCAGGTTAGGCACTAACCTCACGTTAAAGAAAGAAGAAGTACCTATGGGGTTTCAGTGTTCTGACCATCATGACCAGGTTTTCTTTTGTTTTTAACTTTCATTATTAACATAATGTAAGATCACGTCTGATTTCCCAAAGAGTCAGTTAAAGGTCTGTCTTTGAGTCTAATTTAATAGGGGACGTGCCTATTGCCATCAACATGTTGGTTAGAGGACCGATGGCCGATGGATATTTATTATCTACATTGTTAATCAAAACCTTCCTTACAATACGATTCACATTCATCTGAATCATATTCCCATAATTTACACATAGGCATCAGGCACAGATATTCACATTCCCATATTTCGCCACCATACGTTTAATTCAATTTTAGTACCGACGCAGGACTCGAACCTACAACAAGGCAGACGCACCCACCGTGTCTATCGAGTCGTAATTATGCAGATTGTATGCACATCACTATTTGAACACGCTATCGGTTCGGTGCAGTGTTGCTGCTCGATCGTAGGGATGGGACGTGGAGTGTTGTAATATCGATAATATTATTTTTGTCGTTGTTTCCTCGTAACGTCGTGATGTGTTGGTATTGATTCATGAATGGAGTTGGTTGTGATTAAAATATGCTATTATGTAAGTAAGTTAGAAATGACTTTTTTTATTTTATTTAGCCTATTCTGTCCCACTGCTGGGCAAAGGCCTCACCCATACCTTTCCAACTCTCCCGGTGTTTTGCCTCCTCTGGCCAATCAGTCAAGAACGAGGCCAAATAGTCACGCCAGCGTTTCTAGGGCCTGCCTCGGTGACGACGACCGTCACAAATGAGTATAGATATATGTTTTCTTACTGTGTGTTTTATATTACGCCTCATCAACACTGAGCCATTTCAACGGTAGGTAGCAGGCATTGTGTTTGAATGAGATACATTGAGAAATTAATTTTGACACAGGGAGTGTGTCTCGAGCAGATCTATCTTCTAGTTCTATCTAGTTTGAAGATTTGTAGATAGGTGGATACTGAAATTGTTCACAGCTCTTTTACAATAACATAAATCATATGAATACAATGTAGTCTTACCGCTGATAGCGATGTCTGTCAGACAAACTTAGAGAAGGCCATTTTAATATAAAAAAAAAACCTTTGGGTAGACTGCACGAACTTAAAAATTAACAAGGAGGTAATAGTCAGTGGTGTAGTTTCTATCGGAAGAAAGAATTCATTAACATGCAGTTATTTTGCCGAAATAATTAGGACGAGACATTTTTCCAGATTACTTAGCCAATAAGCTTGTAAAACATTGGCCAAACTATCGATACATGTCCCCATCTATTCTTATCGTCATAATCCCCTCCCTATGCCCCTCTCCGTATAATTAGCCACTATCTACTAACACACAGCGAGTTTGTTTGTCCGTTAAGATGAATTTGCTCATATAAATCACTTTGCCTATCAGATCGACCTGTCTCTCACAGAAATAGATGAGGAAGTAGATTGATAAGATCATCTGTATAGAAAAAGAAAAGAAAATAAGTGAAAGAATAGTATTTATTGAAAAAAAACCGGCGAAGTGCGAGTTGGACTCGTGCACCGAAGGCTCTGTATAAACTTGTAGGTATTTTGTTATTAAACTACATATTTACGGTTTTCAGATTTTTTCCTTTACATGTGCTGTAAGACATTGCTTCTTGGCAAACTTCATGACTCTAAGTTAACGGAAAGTACCCTATAGGTTATGATTCCTTTGTGAAATCGCAAAAATGCAACATAAACGGTATCATATCTTTTGATCTCGTTTACTTACAAGTTTGTTTTTTTTACTGTTTCAAGCTGTAGCAGACGTCTTGAGTATTTGATATTAAATTTCACCTTCAATCAAATCAAAATCAAAGCATTTATTTCAAATAGGCCAGTTACAGGCACTTTTGAATTGTCGAAACAAAGACAACAATGAAAAGTAGCTACAGTCCCAGTCACAAGGCATAAAAACTGTGAAATTTCTGTAGTTGCCCATTGTCTAACGTAGATATCTATGGAGAAGAACGGGCAATCATACCTCCACGCGTTCTTGAGAAAAAGGGTCTTGATAGACGGACAGACAGACAGACGGACAACAAAATGATACTATAAGGGTTTCGTTTTTGCCGACTGAGCTATGGAACCCTAAAAAGATACAATGTAATGTCATTTTAAATGGACCAGACTGGACAGAATGCTTGGTTGACGGTTTTGGTGAAGGGTCCGTTTACAACTTGTATTATGTAGTCATCAGTTGGGCAAGCCCAGCAATGAGACAGCCAAGGGCTTATGTAATTATCCCATTACACACAATATTAATAATCATGTAATTTATGTCAAAAACATTAATAAAGAAAAAACATTACAAAATCATTATACAAGCGTCAATTGGCCGTTAGATTTAAATATTTTAATTGAATTTGTGTTTATGACAAGTTGTTAGTTTGAATATCATCACGACTTTTATTATTTATGGTATGGGCGGAACTTCTAATAGAAATATAATCTTTATTGATCTTCTTGGTGGATTCAATTATCGGAATTATTTAATTAATTTCATTTATTAAAATGTTTTTGAAGAAATCTGGAGAATAAGTAAGTGTTGCCAGAACTAAAATAACAGACAATTATAATAAATTAATATAATCATCTGCCTAATCTTTTCTCAACTATGTCGAGGTTGGCTTGGAAGCCACTGCCAGTCTAACCTGATGTAGCACAGCTCACCAGTATTTTACATCAAGTTTATCTGATCTCCACAATAATGAGCAATACGACACCCCTTGGTAAGACTGGTTGTCAGACTTACAATCTTCTGACTACCTGTAAAGTCTATCAACGATCTACGAACGATAACCGGGACCAACGGCTTAACGTACCGAGGACACGGCTAGTAATAAATAGCATAATTATAGTGATCCGAAAGTCAGACAACGAGTCTTACCAAGGCTATCGTATTACCCAGTACTAACTGGGTTGTCTAAATCAGATAGGCAGTCGCTTCATGTAAAATACTGGGATTCAGCTTCATCCGGTTAGACTGGAAACCGACCCCAAGAGAGTAGGAAAAAGACTAGGCAGATTTTGACTAGCTGTGCCCGCGGCTTCGCTCATTCATGTGTTACTACGACGTTCAATAAGATCAGATTTTCAGACTACTTTGCATAAATGGCTTTTGATTTTCCGAAGCACGGGTACCCATCCCTGGACCGACCGCGTCAGCAGCTTAACGTTGAGCGAACGGCCCATACGGCTTAGCCACAAGCCCCTCCCTCCTCTCAAATCAGAGAGTAAAAGTATATATTACTAACAAGGTATATCATAAAAACAGATATTTAATTAAAATATTTAAATGAGACTCACTCAGACGCATCAGAATGACACTAAAAAGGTTTTTTATCTCGTTTTTATACTAAACAAACGATTTGTATGTTAGTTCACAGTCTTTTAATGTACAGGGTGTGTTGAATACTGAACTAGATTCGTTTTCTTTAGGCAAAACTAGCCGTTGCCTGTGGATTCACTCGCTTAAGATTATATCATCATCATCTGGCTAGTCTTCTCCGAACTATGGTGGGTTCGGCTTTTAGTCTAGCCGGATGCAGCTGAGTATCAGACTACCAAACTGAGCTCCACAACCCAGTTAGTACTGGGTAATACGATACCCCTTGGTAAGACTGGTTGTCAGACTCCCGGGCCACTGACTACCTATAACGGCTGTCAGAGATCTACAAACGACAGCTGGGACCAACGGCTTAACGTGCTTTGCGAGGGCACGGAGAATACTCAGTATGTTATGGGTAGTCACCCATCCACGGACCAACCTAGGAAAGCGCGGCTTAACCTGAAGATCGACCCGAGTGGCTGTTATTATTTAGCCACGATCTCCTCGTTTAAAATATATTTTTATTATGATCTGTCTAGGGTTTTTCTAACTATGTTGGGATCGACTTTCTGTCTAACCGAATGCAACTGAATACCAGTACCTATATTACATGGAGCGACTACCCAGCTGTTCTCCACAACACAGTTGATAGGTAAAACGATACCTCTCCGTAAACAACATTAGTTTTAGTATATGCGATACCTGAAACATGTGTCCAGTATATTTATCTTAAGAATCTATGTTCAAAATTTCAAAACTATCATGAAAATTCACAAAGTTATAAGCTTGTTCTGTTACCTGGTTGTCCGCACAAAAATGTATTCACCACGCAGCGCGATCGCGCGCGCGCCTCCAGCGTCGTCTTGAGCTCATTAATAATAAAAATTTGGCAGTAGGACCTAAATAATTGCGATAAGTACTTAATGTCGTTCGGTGTCCAACTTGTAACTTTTTTAAATATTTTTGGGACAAAAAATAACATGGATAAAAATTATTGGAATCGATTCAGTTACTTATTCTGAACAAACTATATTCAGGTTTCGCATATACTAAAAATAATGTTGTATAAGTCTTGTCAGATTTCGGGCCACTGCTAACTTCACATACACGAGAAAAACACAGTCTGTGTAGCAAAATTATTAACAAACTTTCACATTTACATAACATCACGGCTGTAATCCCTAAAGGGTTAGGCAGAGGTATACCTAATAGTACACCCACATTTCGCTAGTTATATTTAAGTCCCATGTAAT
Organism: Noctua fimbriata; assembly: GCA_905163415.1. NCBI lineage: Eukaryota > Metazoa > Arthropoda > Insecta > Lepidoptera > Noctuidae > Noctua > Noctua fimbriata. The sequence goes on along the minus strand of LR990949.1, from coordinate 763,225 downwards.
AGGGGGCGAGCCTGCCATCAACCGGGCACAAATCCAGATTCCATAGCTGGTATTGAGAAATTTGTGATGGAAAAACGCATTAACACTTTGTCTTAATATAATTTATGGCATCATGGGTTAAAATTGTGGGGGGCAGAGTTCTCCTGTTTGTCAGTTTACCTGACCAGAATGACAGCTTGTGTCGACACTATGACAGATTTCTTTGCACTATCTGTCATTTTGTCGATTCCTCCGTCAAAACAATCCTTGTCTACGGTGGTCATGCTACGGGGGTTGATATCATAACCCAGCTTTGCGTTAGCGACCATTAAACCAACGAAGTATACCAAAAAAAGTTCGTATCTTTTTCACAAATTCTCGTTCGTCCACCATTTTGTAAAAAAAATGGACTCAAAATGTCAGTCGTGGTATAGTCATTAGTGTTCAGTGTTGTCAGTTGACAAAATAAAAGTAAAAAAGAAGCGAGTTAGTGTGGAACTGTCGTGTCGTGTTAATGCGAGTGACACGAACGCTTATTGGCTCTTCGAGTTAGTAGTGATGTGCTGGGTATCGATAGGTTTTTTGGTTTTTTTTTTATTTCGTTTTTGTCATAGACCTAGTGAAATAGCTTATTAAAAAGCGAATCCTATTTTATATCAAAGCAACACAAATAAATACTTTCTGCTTTTTATCTGTTTCTACTGAACACGCGTCACGACAACTTATTCAGTGTGCTGAAAAAGAAATTAAAAACAATTTTAGCATACCATCTCTTTTCTGCATGTTAAACAAAATAACTATATCATAAACACTAGAAACGGTATATTTACCATGTTTACTATTTGTTTTGAGTTCCCGATATTTCGGCGCTGTTGCAAGCACCATGATCACGGATAAACTGAAGTTATTGCGGGTGGGTGTTTATGAGCAGACGAAGTGGTCTACCCTCGTTCTTGTTCGTTTCTAGTGTTTATGATAATGTTAGTGACCATGATAGATTAAAATCTTAAAATAACTATAGTTGTCCCTTGAAAACTTTTTTTTTGTAAAAACTAAAAAACCCGACTGAAAACCAAAAAATATAAGCGCATTTGAAAACGGCAGCCATTCAAATTTTTTTTTTTTTTTTGCCTTGTATGTCCTACTGCTGGGCAAAGGCCTCACCCATATCCTTCCAGGTACACTTCTCCTGCGCCAGCTCGGACCAGCCTTCGTGATGCGCGTCTAAACCATCTCGCCACCGAAAACGTCACCCATCCGACCGCCCGGCCGTCGTCGTGGCCGTTTCTCGCCTTTGAAATATTTTAAATTATTAAAACGTGGATTTGAAGAAGATGAGAAGTTCGTATATAGCGTTATACGCAGATGTCGACGCAAACAAAATTCTCATGCTCGACAAGACAGACCAAATTTCTAATTTAACAGTTCTCAAATTACTTCTAGACTCGTTGGTCTAGTGGTCACAAGCGTAACTGCTGAGCAGAAGACAGGACCTCATGCTATAAAGGTTCGATTCCCAGGTCGGGCAAAGTGTTATTGGGTTTTTCCATCAGGAATTTCTCAGTAAGGTGTTGTGTTCTAAATGGTCCATGATAGTAATGGACCATTTAGAACACAACACCGTTTTAAATGGTCAAAGAGAATGTTTATTTTCCTTCTCCTATAAAATTTGCTAAGATGTTCTTGTTAGGTTTTGATTTTGGACAGCCGAGCTGCCACGGAGTCTGGATTTGCGTCCGGTTGATGGCAATAGGCTCGCCCCCTATTACATGGGACTTAAAATAACTGGCAAAATGCGGGCAACTCTGCCTAACCCTTCGGGGATTACAAGCGTGATGTTATGTTACATTAGTTCTCAAATTCTCAATGCACATCTGTAGGAGTCACAGATATCCGTGGCGATACTGCAAGTTTTTAACCGCGTGTGGTCGGGTGTTAAGTGTTTTTAATTACAATTGGTCTCTCCTAGCTCGGGTGCTGCGTGATAAATTGATGGGTCAACTAGGATATTAGTATCGTATTGTGTACCATACGGAAGTGCTTTAGCTAAATTGGATGATATTCTGTTTCGATTGTACTTACTTAGTAGTCTAAATAAAACAATGTATGAAATCTGCTGTCTGAAAAAAATGGAAAGGAAACATAAGTGTTAGCGTTGAAATCTTTTTAAAAGTATGAATAATTTTGCCCATGTAATTTCATTACCAATAAAGCGTAATACTTTAACTTAATGTTTTTCCAAATATCCATTTCAAACCATGACTTTGTGTGCTTCTTTAACTGTAATTAGATACAGGTCAACACTATATTATGTCCTCTACAAAGTAATCACTAGACAAGTCCTTAATCTTCAACTAAGACAAACTTTTGAGTTTCTTACTAACTATTAGAAATAATATCAGCGATAGGAATTTCAAAAACATCTGTTTATGTCGTTACTAAAAACCAAAAAAAAATGTATCTGAGCTCCACAAAGTGATAAGTTAGCAATACCTAAAGTTTCAATAGTTAATACCAGAGTTTAACGCATTTGTCTTTCCAAAATTACTGTAATGTAGGTATGGAATTGTATAACGGGCTGGTGTCCGCAACTCCACGTCAAAGCGCGTATTTTGCGTGCGGCTGTAATGTAAGTATACTGAGTCCGACGGAAAAGAAAACAAAAGTTTTTTTCTATCGATACCCGGTGTCCCAACACTAGCACTACAAATATTGACGTATCGATCGTCCACTAGAGTGCGTCGAACATCACAATTCAGGCCCCGAAGTGTAGAAAGCTAATAACTGATGAAGATTGTTCCACTGTGTGTCGTTTACCGTAATGCTGTCAGTAAATGAACGAAGATTCTGGATTAAGACTTTAATTATTTTTTAGTTTAGGTTATGAGAACTTTTTTTTAAAGTTCTACCAGTTTTGATCAGCCTGATTGTACAAAAGTAATCTACCGAAGGTTATCGCCACCGCAAACCGTGGCAGCTCGACTTCGTTTCGCCTCTAATGTCCCATTGCTGGGCAAAGGCCTCCCCATAGCCTTCCACTCTTCTCTCCGTGCGGGTTTCTCAGGCCAATCTCTCACAAACACCTCTAGGTCGCCACGCCAGCGTTTTCTATTCCTCTCTCAGCGACGACACTCGTCTTTTGGCACTCACTGCGTGACGACTGTGGCCTATCGGTCCTGAGGCAGTCAACAGACATGGCCCACCTACTCCCACTTCAACCCAGCAGTCTTATTGCCCGCATCAGCGATTCAAGTTTTGCTGTAGTGGTATTGCGAATTCTGTCGCTGAGCTTAACACCCAACACGCTACACTCCATTGCCCCTGGGGGAACATTGAGTTTGGATTTCTGTGACTCGATCAACCAACTTTGAGCACCGTAGGGCATATGCACATGTCGATGAGTTTGCGCTTCAGCTTATCTAATCTAACCTACGGTTTTCTTAGAGTTCACATGAAAACAGTCATGTCGCTGCGGTCTGTTGTCTGCGGTTGCGGACTGCTTCGGAAAAGCTCCTTTATTCATTCCCACTCTGTCAATCACTTTCATTATGACAGTTCAATCAATACGTTGTCGAGCTGATGAATGTTTCAAAGATATTAAAGCTATGGATTACGGTTTCAGGCATTCAGCACCACGAGGTGGTGAGACACGTGCCTTCCTTCTGTGAGAGGGGGATACAAGTGTGCTAGGACTATCACCTCCGCATGTAAAGCTTCTAATGACCACCACGTCATAAGCCACCGTGGCTATCCATCCACATTCCATCTTCATAAAAAAGAAACAAAAGCTCTTTTCCATTACAAATAGATTTCTCATTACAGCCTTATAAATAGTTCAATACATAGAACCTTTGACAAAGACCCATTTTACCTAGAAACGTGGCCTCAAACCCAATTAATTTCAACACATGAATAAAAAATCTATTCAGTCGAGTCGACGGAGGAAATCGATACGCTGTCGTCAAGTCTATTTGACGTTAAGTTAAATTGACTGCGGGCATGTAGCTTTAAGAAGTACCTTCAACCTTGAAGACATTGTGAGGATAGGTAGGGATACGAGGGTCCTAGACATGGACATTGACATGGATATTGTTAAATGTGACAGTAACTGTGGCTGTCTTCTGTTCGCTTTTCACGATAGATCACAGGTAGACCATGACCTTAGGAGTGGCAAATAATAACAGCCGCTCGGAATAATCTTAAGGTTAAGCCACGTTTGCCTAAATTGGTCCGTAGATGGGTGACCACCCATACACATACCGAGTTTCCTCCGTGCCTCGGAATGCACGTTAAGCCGTTGATCCCGGCTGTCAGTTGCAGTTCTTTGACAGTAGTTACGAGTAATCAAAAGCCCAAAAGTCTGACAACCAGACTTACCAAGAGGTATCGCATTACCCAATACTAAATGGGTTGTGGAGATCGGATAGGCAGTCGCTCCATGTAAAATACTGGTATTCAGCTGCATCAGATTAGACTGGAAGCCAACCCCAACATCGTCGGGAAACGTCTAGGCAGATGATGATCACGAACAAACTGAACGTTAAGAGTAGTCAAAAGCAAGAAAGTGACAACCAGTACTACCAAGGGGTATGGTATTACCCAGTTACAGGGTCGCGGAGATCAGATAGGCTACCTCAACATTTTTTTTATTAACCTTTTCTTGTCCCACTGCTGGGCAGAGGCCTCTTCCAATTCCTTACATGTGCTCTTTACCCGTGTCTTCTCCCCCATTTTAGCCTTATATGGTGTTGATATTTTGGTTTTTGAAGTTGAGTATCCCTCCCTAGCCAAGCAGCCTTCTTGCAAACATTCACTATGCCCGTTTCGTCATTGAATAACTTTTTCATGAAATATTTATTAAATGCAATTAAATCAACTTACGAGGGTTGTATTGATGGTTTTAATGATTATAATTCTGTAACTACGTACGTGTTAAGGTCATGAATCATATTTGAATCAACATGTTGTATGTTGATTCAAATATGATCCATGACGCTAACCTACAAATTGCAAAAATGTAAAAAAGACGAATTTCGCTTCCACCTTAACCATGAACCATCTTTTGTATTACTCCAAATACGAGTAACCAATGATCGATCTCTTTTCTCTCTAAATCAAAGAACCGTGTGAACTCCTCCATCAAAATGAAAAGCAATATAATACGCTCGCACATCGACGAGTCGCTTCACTGTTTACAAATGACATGACAGTGAATACTGTCAATATTGACACCTTAGGGTTGTGACACATGTCGGTGCGGGACTTATCGATAAAATTTGTTTTATTTTTGTAATAAATGCTAGATCAGGCACACGAACATCGAAGTCACACTTATCGACGGACCAGTTAACGATGAACAACTGTAATGAAAAGGAAAAAATAATGATAAAAAATATGTTGGTATTGATAAGACGTGTTTTGTAAATCTTAGACTAAAACATCTTTTGTTCCCATACTTATTGTTATTATAAATAAATGCGAAAGTAAATATGTCTATGAATGTTACCTTATCAGTTATCACGCCTTATAAGCTAAACAGATTTCGATTAAAGGCCTATTCAAATCTAAGCGATATTCGCTACCGTCTGCGGTAGAGAAAACCGAGTGGGTATGCGCAACTTGATACTAAATACCTGATCGAAACCCGCGCGGTATGCAATTCTACCCACAGCGGCAGTGAATACCGCTCAGGTCACTCTAGCCGCGAAACTAGATACTAAATACCTGAGCGAAACCCGCGTGGTATGCAATTCTACCCACAGCGGCAGCGAATACCGCTCAGGTCGCTCTAGCCGCGAAACTTGATACTAAATACCTGAGCGAAACCCGCGCGGTATGCAATTCTACCCACAGCGGCCGCGAATACCGCTCAAGTCGCTCTAGCCGCGAAACTTGATACTAAATACCTGAGCGAAACCCGCGTGGTATGCAATTCTACCCACAGCGGCCGCGAATACCGCTCAAGTCGCTCTAGCCGCGAAACTTGATACTAAATACCTGAGCGAAACCCGCGCGGTATGCAATTCTACCCACAGCGGCAGCGAATACCGCTCAGGTCGCTCTAGCCGCGAAACTTGATACTAAATACCTGAGCGAAACCCGCGCGGTATGCAATTCTACCCACAGCAACAGTGAATACCGCTCAGATCGCTTTAGCCGCGAAACTTGATACTAAATACCTAAGCGGAACCCGCGTGGTATGTACCTCTACCCACAGCGGCAGCGAATACCGCTTAGGTTTAAATAAGCCTTAAATTTGGCATGCAGGTATATCCTAACCTAAGTTAGGACATAAGATATTTTTATCCGCTAGCCGACCTCAATGCAAGTATATCTCGGAAAAGTTAAGTTTACATCTAGGCTGTGTTTAGTAGATTTTGTTGGTCGATTAAACAACTAATGGTCTGTTAAGTGCGCACCGTCTTTACAAAAGACGTCAGCCTAGTTTCTTAGACCATTACCCAAAGTCAATCGACTGCTTGATCACTTTACATTGAAATGTATATTTTTTCCATTACTAGCTTACACCTCGTTTCTGGAAGTTTATGCCCAACCTCGCCTAACCCTGAAAACAGGAGGAGACTCCCCTGACTTGTGCTTGATATTAATGTCAGTCATCATCTGCCTAACCTTTTCCCAACTATGTTGGGGTCGACTTCCAGTCTAATCGGATGCAGCTGAATATCAGTATTTTACATGGAGCGACTGCCTGTCTGAGCTCCACAACCCAGTTAGTACTGGGTAATACAATACTCCTTGGTAAAACTGATTGTCAGACTTTTTGAGCCACTGACTACCGAACGACTGTCAAAGATCTACAAATGACAGCCGGGACCAACGTATTAACGTGCTTTTCGAGGCACGGAGGAAACTCAGTATGCACTCATCCACACGGCTTAACTTGAAGATCGACCCGAGTGGCTGTTCATATTTACCCACGAGTTCCACTCTTACTTGATATTAATGTAAGTTTGAATTGTTAATGTAAGTCAGTCCGCCTTGAGCAAGCATGATGCTCAATGCTCACTGCCATCTCCAGAAAAGAGCTTTTACCCAACATTGAGACAATAAAAGTCTTGTATTATTAACCTGCAACTGAATTCCAAATCTCATGTCACCCAGCGTCCCCAATGTGAAGAACTTTGAAGGAAATTCTTAAATCATTGCTTCATATGTTTGAAAATCGCGTCAGCTTGACAATGTAAATTGCGCAATGAATGTTGTTGGAGTGTCAATATCATTGTAAGTAAGTGTGTTACGCAATCCATGTTGTGATTGAACAACGTAAATACTAAACAGTCTAATCAAATCTTTTGTCAGGTATTTTGACAACAGATGTTGGTTGTATGATGCTGTTTATGATTCCCTGAGTTAACACTGCGTTGCATGACGTTCGCGAGTCCTCAGCGGTGGCTTTCGTACTCCTACTCCTGAGCAATGTCCGGGACTGATGTCACATCACCCGACTCACATGAGTTCGTGCAATTTGGACGGTAGTTTTCCCGGTCTACCGCCCACTGGCTAGAGAGTCTATATCTTTTTTTGTAATGACGCGGTGAAAAATGTCTGACGCATACCGCACCGTCCGGGGAGACGGCTTGGTTATGTAGGGCTGGCACCCATTAAAAAACACCACCGTGAGCCTGCTGTTGCCTTGGTAGATTAACCCTGAGAATTAATACGCATGACGCTCGCAACCCATTCAGCGCAGCCCGCCTCCGGGCACCAATCTCCTATGGCGAGGTCCGGGCTCACCTGAGACTTCGCCACCATTCGTGAGGACCGTGCGACGACTAGACTCCCCGAACTATCGCCCAATGGCACCTCCTCAGGTTGCCATGGGGCCTCCTCCGACACCCTATCCTCCTGCAAGGAATCGCGTCAGCGAGGGAGTCCTCCTCCGTGACGGGATCCGTCTCACAGAGAGCATATAACAGCCGATTTATGTTCACGTTTACTCCTCGAATTCACTCTTACAAAACTACGATTACAATTAACACCCAAAGTCTTTCCCAAGAAACTCTTCTTGCGTCTAAAACAAGGTGACAAGTACTCCAGTACTACAGTTACATCGATATTGTAAACATTAAATCATTGTGATAATTATTCGACTCCTGTTTACATTTCTCACGACAATGTGTGACCTATTAACAGCAGGTCGCCATGTTAGGCGGCGGACAGATGGACGACTCTGCGACTATTGTCAGTGACTTGTATAGTTTTATAGGCTCGGAAGTTAGCTACAATTGACGGTTTGCCAGGTATAACGGTCGAAACTTTATGTCTGCTCGGAACATCTAACGTAAAGCTGCGCAGAACACAATTTTATGTATTAGCGCAGAGGACGCTTCGTCTTGACTGTGTAATGCGCAGACAGTCACTCGCAGCTAACTTCCGAGCCGCCATAATGTTTGAACAGAACTATAGACTATGTGTCGGCGGTCTGGCAGGCTTACTAGAGGTACTAAGCCTATCTATATAAACCAAAATATATCGGTTTGTACAAAATACATTTATCCATCTGGTTGTAAATCGGCTTTAAAATGTCCCAAGCTAGAAAATTATATCACCGTGATTTCAATTATTTTAAAAAAAATTGGGACTTCTTCGTTGATCGACCACTAACTGCTACTGAGGATGGGGTGTTTGGTTCGATCCCTAGGTGTGTTAGGCAGTGTTATTAGGATATTCCATCAGGAATCTCTCAGGAAATAGCAGGACAGAGTCATGATTTCGCACTTAAACATAACTGGCAAAATATGGGTGTACCTACTAAGAATCTCGTGTGACTGCTGAGCGTGGGGTCCTGGGTTCGATACCCGGATCGGGCAAAAAGTGATTTTGGGTTTTTCCATTAGCTCAGTAGTAGCCCGGAGTTGTGAAAGTTGGTGGTATGATACCCCCGTGCGGAAAACACGTTAAGCTGTTGGTCCTGCGCCTGATGTCTCTCCGGTCGTGTCAAATTGCCGTCCCATCATGAGAGTGACCAGAGAGTGCACCTGTGCCTGCGCATACACTCGTGCACTATTATATCTCCCGCGTCGATGGCTAATCTCTGCCAAGATGGACGCCGTGACCGAACACGGTCAGAACGACACCTCTGCCTAACCCCTCCATCTCCCCATGTGATGCTATGTTTCTTATGCCAATTAAACCAATAGCAAAATGGCGCGTTTGAACAAACCCTTATTTAAAATGAATGACCCAATGATATGGCACACATTACTTACTAATTAATTGAACTCATTAATTAATTATACGCATATTATCATGACCACTTATTTCTGGTATAGGCAGATATCATTAATTAATTAAAATAGCTTCCACGAGTAGTCATTATTACATACAGTCATTGATTAATTATTATTGAGAATCAAATTGCACATTACATAATCTTCAACCAACTTATCTTTGCAGACGGGAAAACACAGAGCTAAAATAAATGTATCAAGTTTGACGTATCGATGCATTATTTCTTGACAAGCAGCGCCACTTTGAAATGCAAATTTAAATTGATCATATTAGACGCAATTTTACCGTATTATATCCGTGTGATTAATCTGTCAAAGATTGACAAAACCAACGATGCACAGAATCTGACGGCTTTGAAAGCGGTGCAATATGTCTCATCAGCCGTCACCACAGCAAACGAAATAGAAGAGGAATAAGACCAGAGCAACAATAAACCCATATTTTAAACTGACATGGTCACTAACATTATTATTAACACTCAAAACGGGACACAGTGAGTTTCGTGTGTCGGGAAAAGAATCAAGTTGCGACTGACAGAGGTACCGATCGCAAAAAAAGAATAAGAAAGAGGGTAGATCGATTTGTCTGCTCAACACCCACCAGAAATAACTTTAGTTTATCCGTGATCATGGTGCTTGCAACAGCGCCGAAATATCGGGAACACAAAACATGGTAAATGTCCTGTTCTTACCCGACTGCGGCGAAGCCAAAAGAAAAGGTTATGATTTTATGTTTGTATATGCATGTTCCTCCGTAGCGCCTAAACTATTCATCCGACTTTGATGAATAAGGTGTCAATCAGGTAACAAAGGCTACATTTTAACCAACTTCAACAATAGGAGGAGTCAATTTTACTTTGTAAACTCCGAATGTAATTAGAGCATGATTTTTCAGTAATCGGGTTTTTTAGTACCGCACAAATTCTTGTTAATGTTCATGATATGGCAATATTAGTTTGTGCTAAACAAAATTCATTCTATTGTGGCCACAACATTCAAACTCTGGGCTGCGAAATCGCTGATAGATAAGCTCAATAAAATTACACAAAATTACAAAATGTAATGTTTACCTGAGTATCGAACCCCAAACCTCACGCTTAGTAGTCACGCTTACAACCACTACACCAACGAGTGTTTTATACGTCATCGATAACTGATCGCCAAATATATTAGAATCAGATCTTTATAAATTACAAAATATTTAATCAAAATCTAGGCGTGGTATCAAATAGTTAACTTGTGAAATAATACAAATCATAAAAACATAATTTATTTGACGTTAAAATAAAAGATGCGATGTATATATTCGTTTGATTGCCTTCAAGACATCGTTGGCCTGATTAGTACGGGTTCGATTCTCGGGTCAGACAGTGTGACTGATTTTTAATGCAATATATTTTGATTGCTGCATCGTCTGACTAATTGTTACATTCTTGGGGCTTGACCCTACTTCCTAACCAAAGCGATCATCGCGCGAACAGGCGAGACGGTCACATTCATTTAGATTGGCGACTCATTTCATCATTTTTCGTTGAATAAATACGAAAAGATTTCATAGCGATTGTCTCATACGTGACCTTCAAAGATGTCGATAAATCAAATCCTGGACAGACAACTCCGCTACCACCTTACTGACTAGCTAATATACCACGGCATGGCTATTTCTCAAAACTTTTGTTAGTACATATAAAAGGCCTCTTTGTATGGGAGTCCCAGACAGCCCCCTGTACCGAGCCTGCATGGAGGAAGATCAGACAGCAGCTCACGTGCTTCTGAACTGTCCAGTGATTACACCATACAGGGCAAAGTACTTCGGTAACCCAGGTACTCTCCGCGAGATTGTCAGCAACATCAAGGCGCTGCTGGCCTTTCTCGGGGAGTTGGGGTGGATCGAATAAAGGTTTTGGAAGATTTTTTAAGAAGCCTGGCCGGCCTAACTACCGCCAATTTTTTTTTTCAAAGTCGCGGCCAAGCATTGCTTCTATAACATTATTTTTAGTATATGCGAAACCTGAATTTAGTTTGTTCAGAATAAGTAACTGAATCGATTCCAATAATTTTTAAACCATGTTATATTTTTTCCCAAAAATATTTAAAAAAGTTAAAAGTTGGATACCGAGCGACTTTGAGTACCTATCGCAATAATTTAGGTACCTACTGCCAAATTATTAATATCAATGAGCTCAAGACGACGCTGGAGGCGCGCGCTGTGTGGTGACCACGTTTTTGAGCGAACAACTAGGTAACAGAACAAGCTTATAACTTTGTGATTTTTCATGATACAGTTTTGAAATTTTGTACATAGATTCTTTACATAAAAATACTAGACACGTGTATCAGGTTTCGCATATACTAAAACTTATGTTGTATTATATTATACTACTATTCGATTAATTTAGTTTTTATGTATGGCCACAACTTTGAAAAAAAAAGTTACGCAAGTTAGGCCGGCCATTCATTTCAACCCGCTGTCCCACCCGCACCCAAAATACGCGCTTAGACGTGGAGTTGCGGACACCAGCCCGTTATACAATACAATACAAAGTCCTCTGGCAAAGACTCATTAGTCTCTTTATAAACACAGGAAGCTTTGCACATATCGTTGAAAAAAAATGGTCTTATTGGTAAAACACACAACCTCTTCCGGCAGCGCTTGTGTAAGAGTAACCATATGATCATAAAGATCTCAATGAGACTGGAATTGAGATATTTATTCACAACTTTGTTACCTTACTTCTGTCGTTAAGGGGAAGCGCTTACCTTTAGGATTCATGTCATGTTTTTATCATGTCATCATCTGCCTAGCCTTTTCCCAACTATGTTGGGTCTAACCAGATGCAGCTGAATACCAGTATTTTACATGACTGCCTATCAGACCTTCACAACCCAGTTAGTACTGGGTAATACGATACTCCTTGGTTGTCAGACTTTCGGGCCACTGTCTACCTGTAACGACTGTCAAAGATCTACAATTGACAGCCGGGACCAACGGCTTAACGTGCTTTCTGAGGTACGGAGGAATCTCGGTATGTAAACTCAAAAGTCAAAGTCAAACTCAAAGCATTTATTTCAATTAGACCATAACAGGCACTGTTGAATGTCAAAAAAATAAAAAGAAGCGAAGCTACAGTCACAAGGCATAATAACTGGAGAAAGTACTGTAGTTGCAAATTCCAAAGTGTAGATCTCTATGGAGAAGAATGGGCAAGAAACTCCATGGACACTCTTTTTAATGGGTGGTCACCCATTTACGGACTAACCTAGGCAAGCGCACCTTAACCTTAAGATCGGCCCGAGCGTCTGTTATTATTTAGCCACGAGCTCCTCATGTTTTTATCATGCCATTAGCCCTTTTTCGAGATTCGTACGGGCAGTTAGAAGCTAGGAATCAACGAGTAAAACCGGATCCTAGTATGGGGGTTTGAAGAACAGGGTGAAAAGTTCTTCATCCCCCATAGAAAAGGGAGGATCCTCCGACCAGACGGGTGTTGTGTCTGGTGGGCTACTGCCCGACAGTTGTTGGCGGGAGTTTACATACGGGGTGGACTGGACACCGACGCGAAAACGGTTACCACTAATTCAGTACATCATTCTGCGCCCCCAAACAGAAATTTTTCAAAAAACAGCTGTTTCCCACAAAAGTTCAATACATACACGGTCAAAATGTATGGAACAGCTGATTTTTTTTAATAACCGATGAAAAATATCAACGTGGGAGCCGTGAGGGGCTCAGAATGATGTACTGAATACGTGGTAACCGTTTTCGCGTCGGGGTAACTTTAACTGTGTTGTTTAGAATTTAGATTTTAGTTCTTCATTTGAGCAATAGATGGCGCTGTAGTACTTTTAGTATTATATTACCGTAGTACTTTTTGTAGTTTCCCTACAAAAGCAATAAGCTCGGTGCATTTACAGAAAATCTCACATCCAAATGCGTCAAGCTGTGTCAGTACCATCGCCTTAACATAACGTGTTTATCCGTTTGCGCCCACACGTCTCCTAAACTGCATGTTGTGTTGTCAGCTCATTGTAAGCGTATGTCCGTATGTGTGTGAATTTCTCTGCAACTGACATGAATCAAGGGTTTTATTACTTAATAATAGTGTTGCGTTTTTAACCGTCTCTGCAAAAGGAAAATGATGACTTTATTTTAAAGGTAGAACCTACATAACGTAACATAACATCACGCTTGCAATCGACGAAGGGTTACGCAGAGATGCACCTAATAGTATACCCATATTTCGCCAGTTATTAAAATAGGGGGCGAGCCTAATGCCATCAACCTGTCACAACTCCAGACTCCGAGGATGGTACTGAGAAATTCGTGATGGAAAAACGCAATAGCACTTTGCCCGACCCGGGAATTAAACCCAGGGCCACATGCTCAGCAGTCGCGCTTACGACTACTAGACCAACGAGGCTGTCCAGTAGTAAAATATGAAATAAATTAGGTGAATAGATTTTAATAATTATGAATGGTTCCGCGCGCAAGATTGTTAAATGCCCTCGGTTCTCTGTTATTTATAAACCTATCAAAGATTTCCATTTCAAACCAGAAAGGAAAAATACTGTTAAAAATAAATAAAATGAAGTTTCCGCTGTTGATGGAAAACACCTTTTGAAAGATTTCAAAGACAAATTTAAGACACGGAGTATTAAAGTATGGAGAAATCATTGACAAATTCCGCAATTCATTGGATGGACGTAGATGGAGAGACCGATAGAGTATAGTTTATTGTACACCAAAATAGTAACACAAATGCTGTATTTTTGAACAGCTACGATGTATGGTAGGTTTTCAGTTTTATTGCGGAATCGAATTAAACACTTGTAAGACAGTTAAATAAATTCTTAGGTTAAAACATACTTACCATTCATTGTGAAGTGGCAAAGTAAAGAGATTAACCAACAAAAGTAGACCTAATGTCAATCCTAACGTTAAGTTTACGTTCCTTAATTCGAAAGATATTTGTTTGTCATTTATGATTACTTAGTTTAAAGTATTTATTCAATTTTCTATATCTATCTATATTTTAAAGATTCTAACTGAGTTAATTGCCAAAATTGAAATCAAAATGCTACAGCAAAAATCGTTTGAAGCTACATTACTTTCAATCCTTACATTCGTGCTAGGCTGAATCACGGAAGCGACTCGCTAAATTACTCTGTCAAACATTGCACATCCGCCATCTTTGATTCTGCGCCTTCCATTTTTATCTCCTCACAGTCCTAACCTAAAATGTAAAGTTGACAGACAGACGGAAACGAAAACAGACGGTTGTTTATTTTGGCATTAATTTTAAAAGTCCGCGTTGATTGAGAAATTCTTTCATTGATTATCTTTAGTGTTCCGGCTTAAATGGAAATTGAAACGTGATGGAATAATTTTGGTGGCTGTCTGTTTGTCATTGGGATTTTCTTGGAAATAGATGGTTCATTCAGATGGAATTGGTATTAATAATAGCGCTACTGACTGTTTTTCCGCCATGGCGACGGAGATTGGCCAAGTATGCGCATAATCCCAATCAACCTATATAAAGTGTAAACAGACCCTTCACATAGCCGTCAACCAAGCATTCTGTACAGCAAACTAAGTAACTTTACGCAAAAATTATTGCTGGGAAACGACTTTTTTTTTGGGGGGTGAAAAATCACGTTTTACGGTAGGACTCAGTGTAATTTGGACTCACTCAAAACACTGTGCATGAATTAAAGTAAAGTTATAACATTAAAAACTTGTGAAAAAGTTGGAACTTTGACCCCCAATATCTCCGTAACTAGAAGGTTCCCAGGTATGGTCTAGAACAACAAAAATGGGATTTTCCATCCGGAATTTCTCAGCCACGGATTCCGGATTTGTGCCCGGTTGATGGCAATAGGCTCGCCCCCTATTTATTACATGGGACTTGAAACATAACTAGCTTAAAGCTACAAGCTAGCCATTTCACCAATTTCCATTATACTCTTAACGGCCGACGGTCCGTGGATGGTCACCCATCCACGGACCAACCTAAAGATCGATCCGAGCGGCTGTTGTTATATAGCCACGAGCTCCCCATAACCCTGGTTTTTTTTTTATGTATACTTCGTTACTCTTAACTGGAGTTTAGAATATGCTATTTGGTTCTATGAAAACATAAAACATCACACCTGTATTCATCGACGAGTTGAAAAAAATATAAACAAAAGTAAACTACACTACAGTTATCAACTCCCATGTACGCACGATGGCCCATCAAGCTATACAAAACCAGCTTATGCGGATCTCTCATTGCATAATATCTTTATCTCACAGTTACTTTCGATATGAAAGAAAAATATTAATATTATGGCAAAAAAATATCTAACCTACATGTATTTTAAGAAAAAAATAAAAAAATAAAACATAGTAAACAGTACAAACCTTTTGATTAACAAACACTGAACTTATACTGTCACTTACGGGATATCTTCCGTGATTGTTCATTGTTTTGAGCTCCCGATATGAACAATCACGGAAGATATCCCGTAAGTGACAGTACAAGTTTAGTCGTAAACCGTGAAAGCTTTAAAACAGTGTTTAACAAACACTGGTTTAAAACACACAGAAAACAAGCAACACACGATTTTAAAAATCTATTATCCGATATCAGTTCCAGACGTCTGTCTCAATGCAAACATTGAATCTCTAATAATCCTTAAGAAATTTATACAAAGCGAGGCAAATTTATACTGGAAATGTACAGCTTCATGTGCCGCCGTGTGTACCTATTAAATGTTCTTTTATTAAAAAGTGGGTTCAACGTCTTTAAAAGTTCAAATTATAACATTTTTAAGTTTAAGTAATCATACAGAATTTAAAAATTATGCTTTTACTATTTAATTTAACTTTGAAAACGAATTGAAAAAGAAAGAAAGAATTATGTTTATTTGACGTCAGTTCATTCATTCAGCACACAGATTAAAAAAAATACGAATAAAAAAAAAAGGAAAAACACATAGTATGATATAAGATTTTAAACTATCATGGTCACTAACTTTATTATTTAGACTAGAAACGGGATATTTACCATGTTTACTGTTTTTTTATATTGGGAACTCAACAAAAACAGTAAACATGGTAAATATCCCGTTTCTAGTCCACACATAGTATGTGCTGTGTGCCTCACGGCTGCGCCAAAAAGGAATTGAATAGGTATGTTCATACATGTCATACCGTTTGTGGCAGAACCCTGATCACCTAATGCCCTTTCGGTCTTGACTGGTCTTTTAATCAACTCAATAAAAATTGCCAATCGTTATGAGAAAATCAGCTATAAAACAAACAATACGATTAAACAAAGCTGGTTAAGCCAATAATTGATTATGCAAATCAGTACTAATCAAATTAGCACTACAGCGCTATGTTTAGCTGTAGGTACCTACTTGTAAGTTCCCTAGAGAACTCTATGATTAGGGGCTTTACCGTACTGCCTCATTGGTTTAGTGGTCGTAAAGAGCTTCTGCAGGGCGTCAGAGGTCTTGAGTTCGATTCCCAGTAAGCACAAAACAATACTACAACTAAAAAAAAAGTTAGTTGTGAGTCGGTTTTTTTTTGCAAAAAAATTTTTTTTGTTCGTCGATTTGTGGCAAGTGATGCGAAGCATGTCTTCAGAGGTGATAAAAGACACAATGTAAAGTGGCTTTTGCTAAAGGAAATGTAGTTTTTTACGGAAGAACCCATAGTCAAAGGTCCTGGGGTAGGATAGTAAATTACAGGCCAATATAATATCAGGATATCTACGATCTGATATCATGCCCATATCTTACGAAAGGTCGGGTTCCACATGTATAACATAACTCAATTACAGGGGTGATAACTACCCCACGGGGTAATTTCAAACCCCGTGGGGTAGATTCGACCCCATCAATTAAGATCTAATGCAAATATGTTCGGCAAAGGGTGTGTGCGATGGTATGTTGGGGTTTTGTGAACGGTAGCTAGGTCTATGGGGACAGTAGATTTGAGGATTAAAAGTTAAATACTGAGTTTAGTATTAATGGTATCGACCTACCTTTATGAAACGTATTATAAAGGGTGTAAATATACCCTAAACGAAGCCGAAAGCCACTTGTTCTCCCCGTCATTGAGATATTTTTTTGTTCTAGACCATACCTGGGAACTTTCTAGTTACGGAGATATTGGGGGTCAAAGTTCCAACTTTTCACATGTATTTACTTTTAGTTCAAGTTTTTAATGATATAACTTAACTTTAAACACCTATATGACACCTGTACTATTCAATGCATCCATCAGCACAATGTTTTGACTGCGGTACATTGAGTCCTACTGTAAAACGTGTTTTTTCACACCGAATAAAAATGTCGTCGTCGTCTCAGCAATAATTTTTGTTTGTATATTATAGGGTGTTATCTCCGGAACTCGTGATCCAATTCTAAAAAAAATACCACTGATAGAAAGATACATTATTCCTGGATGCTATAGGCTATAAATTATATTTATATCCTGCATATTAGCAAAGCTATCAGACAAAATCGCAAGCGAAGAGCTAGTTTTGAATAATAATACATTCTAAAGCTCGAAAATCGCATTATATTTACAAAAACTCCTGCCAAATAAGAATAAAAACAAATAAAACGGGTTCGGTCTTACAAAGATCCCACCACTATGCCAATCAAGGATTATGCAAAACTACTACTAAAAGTAAAACGCCAATGGTCATCCCTCTCTGGTCCCTTGACCATCCCCTATTGTGAATGAACGCACACGTGGTGTGGGGTGACCATGGTTAGTTAAAAGGGTGGACACCCGACCCGTGCACCTTTTTGTCGACGTTTTATAAGTGCCCATCTAGGCCTATGTGAAATAAAATATTTTGATTTTGAAAAATTTTAAGATAAACGTGGAACGAGACTTTGACAGAGTGAGGGTTGAAATAAAACCCACACGTTTTATATACGATCTTGTATTATCTTAAATTGTAATCTTGTGTTTATAGAAGTTTTAGGCCAATAAAATATAATGTTGGTAGTGCCAAAGACACGAAGAAAGAGGTTTAATTTGTAAGCCTTATTACAAGCTTTTTACACTTACTATAGCTAAAGGGTGTAAAATTACCCTTAACGAATCCGAAAGGCACTTGTTCTCCCCGTCATTGCGATCATTACTTTGTTCTAGACCATACCTGGGAACCTTCTAGTTACCGAGATATTGAGGGTCAAAGTTCCAACTTTATCACAAGTTTTTTTATGTTATAACTTTACCTTAAATACTTCCACGACCCCGTACTATTCAATCCATCCATCAGCACAATGTTTTGAGTACGTTACATTGAGTCCTACCGTAAAATGTGATTTGTCAGCCCAAAAAAAAAACCTTTTCCCAGAAATATTTTTTGCGTAGTTACTTAGTTGATGTACAGAATGTTTGGTTGACGGCTTCGTGAAGGATCTGTTTACACCTTGAATACTTACGATAGTCCAGATTTTGTCCAAAGCGTATTTGGATGTGGAGTTGCGGACACTAGTCTGGTATACTACAATGCATTACAACTATTCGGATATAATCAGTTTCAGTTTTTTAGTTATTATTATTAGGAGGTTACAAATATTGCAGCATTAATGAATATAAGGATAAAAAATACGACATGTGTGGTCGTTTTATCTTAATGGACATACAGTTACAAACTAATTACAAACCCATAAAACTTCAAAAAAAAAACAACTTTTAAAACAAATAAAAAACGGAACTGTCTTCTTTAATATGATTGAAAGGGTATTTTTATGGTCACCCTGCTCTCCCTAATCTTTTTTGCTAGGGCTCATAAAACCGTGGCAGCAATTTGCTAAGAGCGCCCCCTGGTGCCACTCGGGTTTTATTATTTAAACACTATTCATAATTTTGTTTTTTAACTAATTAAATATTCAAATATTTTTTGTTGTCTTTATTAATATTCATAACTAAGGTACCTGTGTTTTATAATTTAATCCTCTAAAAAATATTGAAAAAAGCGGGGCCAAAACGAGCGTAATGTTTTGAGCTGTGAGTCGCGTAAAATGAGTCGTGGAATTTACGCTGCAATCGGTTTTAAGTCCTGTATGTACCACACGGCGACGCAAAATGAGTTAGGTATAAACAAGACTTTAGTATGAAACCGAATGCAGCGTAAATTCCGCGACTCATTTTACGCGACTCACAGCTCAAAAAATTACACTCATTTGGCCTCAGCCTAAGACATAAACTGAGGAAATTCCTTATACCCTACACCTCTGCCTAAGTTTCGGGAATCACAAGCGTGATATTACGATACGTACGTACTTCATACATTGCCGGGTACATAACCGTCCTCAATTGAGAGGTCAATGCCCCCATTTTAATAAAATTTAATAATTGAGTCATCACGGGTCGTTGGGGTGAATACAATACAATGTGCTCTCTTGGGACCTCGGTATTGGAAGGGACTGAGGATTCCATGGTACCTATAGACGGAAGATGTAGGTACTTTATCGATTGGTGTTAAGTCATGTAAGTGAGTTTGAATTGAGGATTGGTTACCGTTGCGGGTGTATTTTGAATGGCAATAAAATCATAATTATTTTCAAGGTGAAGAACCTCTGTTTAAAGTCAGTCGGTATGTGGATGGCTGACCCATTACATACCGAGTTTCCTCCGTGCCTCGGAAAGCACGTTAAGCCGTAGGTCCCGGCTGTCATTTGTAGATCTTTGACAGTCGTTACAGGTAGTCAGTGGCCCGAGAATCTGACAAACGATTTTATCAAGAGGTATGGCATTACCCAGTACTAACTGGGTTGTGGAGGTCAGATAGGCAGTCGCTCCATGTAGAATACTGGTATTCAGCTGCATCCAGTAAGACTGGAAGCCGACCCCAATATAGTTGGGAAAAGGCTAGGCAGATGAAATTAATCAATCAATCATTTTATTGTCAGGTAACTGAGGCCCATAGATAAAAATACACAAAATAATCTTATAAAATAATAAACGAATACATAAAACAACCTTATTTAACTAAAACTAGACACGAATCGTTGACGGCGTCGTGTTCTGCTGCGTGGTGTCGCGTAACCGTCCTCGGAATCGTCGGTATACGACACCTTCCGGCCAAAAGTGCTCTTTCAAGAAGGTCTGGTCTGCTCTGAAAAGCTGTCGCTAATGCTAGTTTGAAATAACTGTAACAATTTTTAAAGAGTGTAAATATATCTTGCTTTTTTTCCAACTACGTACACACGCCAGCACATAAAGCTATTGCAATCTGTTAAATTTCTTTAATAGATTTTCAACTTTATCGCTGAAACATTAGGTTCAAGGTTGATTGGGAAAATTTGACAGTTTCGGGTAGCTTGATGTGGTGGCGACTGTACATAAATATATTATTAAACACTAGCGACCCGCCCCGGCTTCGCACGGGTGCAATATATAAATAAAAACCTTCCTCTTGAATCACTCTATCTATTAAAAAAACCGCATCAAAATCCGTTGCGTAGTTTTAAAGCTCTAAGCATACATAGGGACAGACAGACAGCGGGAAGCGACTTTGTTTTATACTACTATTCATTAACACTAGAAACATGTAAAAAAAAAAAGTATATCCCGTTTCTAGTGTTAATGATTCTGTTCTTATTGCTCGTTGTACTTTTTTTTTAATATCATCAATAGTTTCAATTCTTATGTCCTTGCATTGTAGTTAAACCACGAACGAGTTCTGCATAAATATATAATATTTCATGCACATAAAATTACCTAACGTGCCAATAAAATAACTAATGAGAGAAATGACATAAATTATTCATAAGATTTACATTTAATCAAATCATGTTTTAATGATGTTACAAAATATTTATGAATTCATTGATAGTAGACTATAGACACTGTTTTAAGGTTTCACGGTTTATAACTAAACTAATACTGTCACTTACGGGATATCTTCCGTGATTGTCGAAATATCGGGAACTCAAAATAATGAACAATCACGGAAGATATCCCGTAAGTGACAGTATAAGTTTAGTAGACTATACAGGGTATAAACAGACCCTTCACATAGCCGTCAACCAAGCATTCTGTACATCAAACTAAGTAACTTTACGCAAAAATTATTGCTGGGAATCGACTTTTTTTTTGGGGTTAAAAATCACGTTTTACGGTAGGACTCGATGGAAAGCACTCAAAGCATTGTGCTGATGGATGGATTGAATAGTACGGGGGTCGTGGAGGTGTGTAAAGTAAAAATCGTATAATTGTAAAAAGTTGTAACTTTGACCCCCAGTATCTCCGTAACTAGAAGGTTCCCAGGTATGGTCTAGAACAACAAAAATGATCGCAAAGACGGGGAGAACAAGTGCCTTTCGGCTATGTTAAGAGTCTATTTACACCCTTTATTTTGCAGATAGAATTCATATTTCTATGATTTGGAACATGACAGGAACTTCCCCAATTAATGTTTATGCTGTAGCTGTAGTTAGGCCGAGACTTATAAATGTTACTTAGCACGAACTTTAAGTAAACGTTAAAAATAACGCTGATGCTAATGTCAAAAGTTATTTCCTCTAAAACTTTGTGTAGGCGTTTACTGCCAAAATTGTATAAAATTATTTCGATGACACAACAACTAAACCCTCATGTTGTCGCTACTACAAGATGGCGCTACTACTTTTTCATAACGAATCATAACGAAACTAATATTACTGTTCATTCCTACTAATGAATGTTTTATAGGGATGCATTTAATGTGAACTCAACGGGTGGCGATATTTATGTATACCTCAGCCCCGCCCTGTTCACGACCTCGGACGATACGGCTAACGTCAAGCGACACACGCGTCTTCACTTATTTTCTTCGCTGTTACTGTCTTAGGATGTCTGGGATTATATTAACTTAGATGGGTGTATTGATGATTTTAATTATTATCAATCGGAAACGATACGAACGGATGCGGCGACAGCCGATGGCCGCCGGCAGGATGTCGACGCAAACGATCGGCTCCGTACCGTGGTTTGCGAAAGTATCCGCTTCTGCGCCTAGTTAATTAGTATCATTCCTACCGTGTCGGATACGACGACAGGCGAACGGGGCCGATCGCGCGTCATAGCATACTTTCGGCTACGATCGCATGTCGCAGAAGACGCCCGCTGTCAAGTTGCTGCGCGGCTTGGTAATATAGACTTTAAATATTGTGTACACAATTTAATATCGTTCCAATCCGGTGCGATGCGAGCCGTTCGGTGGAAATCATCCTTAACTCTGTAAAGCCATATTTGTTCCGGTCGCGAATCATATTTTAATCAACATACAACCTGACACTGACGTGTAATTAGCAAAAAACTTATAAAAATTTGAAATTCGCGGGCTAACATGACGCTCCTACCTTAATATTATGAAATATGTATATTATTAAAAACACAATTTACACTTTTAATACTACCTGAGGTCCCTGTGACCTTCCCAGGCGCCGATGATAGATGACACTCGATATAATCTGTGGCGGTCGTAACATAACATTTTTGAAGCCACAGACCCGTTGGGCCATATCCCGAAATGACCCTTTTTTTGTACGTTTCCAATTTCATAATCCATGTGGTATTTTAGAAGGGTGTCAAGTGTGTATTTTGTTTTTAAATTGGGTTCCGTATGTGAAATCCGGGGTTAGCATAGCATAATCAGCCTATAATGTTCCCACTGCTGGGACACAGGCCTCCTCTCTATGAGAGGAAATGGGCTATAATCCACTACGCGGGCCCAGTGCGGGTTGGTAGATGTCACATGTCTTCGAATTTTTGGTTCTAGGACATGGCGGTTTCCTCACGATGTTTTCCTTCACCGTTTTGAGAGCAATGGTGATGAAATAAATTACACAAAGTAATGCGCCTGCCTGGGTTCGAACCCACGACTTAAGCTGCTCGTAAGTCGGGAACGCCACCACTGGGCCACCGCTGCTCGCGGGGTTAGCGTTAAGCAGGAATCCTTGGTGACTGCTATGCATTATTATTGAGGTGAAGGCAAGGCAGGTAGCTTAAGGAATTAAAGCTTTAAGGCGCAGATATACGACTTTTAATGATTTTAAATTGAATATCACGTCTAAACTTCTAGTCTTATTTCTTTGAAAAAAATATTTGTAATACTAGACAATTTTCTTCATATTTTAATATGTGAAAATATGAAATTATATTTTTATAACATAGTGTAATTAATTTGTAAAGTAATGTCTAACGCGGGCAAAAAAACGATAATCACGCAAAAACTATCAGGCGTATTTGCATGAAACTTTGACCATCTAAAAGACAATTTAATGACCTATATTTTAGTATACGGTTTTTATTTTTATTGTGTTTCATAAATCAAGGGGGGTTGTTTTTTCGAACAAACTTGGTGCGGGAGCCCTTGCGGGCGACGGTTCGACGACTCGCTCAAGGGCGCTGGCGCTTAATGTCGCCTTAAGGTGAGACCAAACATAAAGCAGCAATCGCGCGCGGCAGCAGCGCGCGACCCGCCGCGCTTTGATTGGACAACACGCACGCGAACACTTCGGCCTACCTGCCGCGCACAAACATATTTAGTAAACATACGTCAGTAATTGTGTTTGGACGTATTACTGATTCTTGCGTATCAAAATGGACAACGAAACATTGATTCGCTTGATCGAAATGTATGGATTTTTTCCTCGACAAAAAGAATACCAACAAACGTAGACTTATATATAATAGCTGTTGCCCGCGACCTTCGTCCGCGTAAAATTGTGTAAAAGCCTATAACCTTCCTCGATAAATGGGCTATCCAACACTAAAATCATTTTTCAAATCGAACCAGTAGTTCCTGAGATTAGCGCGTTCAAGCAAACAAACAAAACTCTTCAGCTTTATAATATTATTAGTATAGATTTATTGTATAGCGACGGAACCCTGAAACTGTTAGCGAAGAACACAATGCAGGTATCATTAGTTCATTTATGCGTCTTGCACATGATCGATTTTATTCACACAATGACACAGACATTCCGACATGTTTATAGTATCCGAAATGGACGCTTGAAGGCAGACATGGTACAGATTATGTATGTCTAACAAAATTATGTGTAGACCTTGAATTGGGAAGTCATCATCATCGTCAGCCAACAGCAGTCCACTGCTAGACATAGGCGTCCTCAATCGCACGACACTCAACTCGATTCTCAGCATCCATCTAGCAGATCCCTTAATAACCTCTAGTGCATAACATAACATAATCAGCCTATAATGTTCCCACTGCTGGGACACAGGCCTCCTCTCTATGAGATGGAATGGCCTATAATCCACCACGCGGGCCCAGTGCGGGTTGGTAAAAGTCACGTGTCTTCGAATTTTTTTTTTTGAACCTCTAGTTACTATTTAAAAAATTAATTCAAGACAAGAATTTTAAACATTGAACAAAAAATTTACTTTAAAAAAAAAACACTAAAAAGTACAAAATAACTTTACTTTTGAATTCGGTGGCAAAAAAGTCAATGAAACAAAAGAGAAAGAGTTGTAAAGTTATTTTAGACTTTTTTAGTGTTTTTTTCCGCGTCACGTCAACATGCACGATGACCGCTGGGCAAAAGTCTCCACAAGATGGTTGCCGGAAGACGGACGGCGCTGCCACGGCCGGCCCAGAAAGAGGTGGCGAGACGATATGGACGCGTACCGGCTGGTTCAAGGAGGCACGGGAAAAGAGCACATGGATGGAATTGGCGGAGGCCTTTGCTCAGCATTGGGACAGAAAAGGCTACTAAAAAAGTGTTTTTTGGAAGTCAGTTTTTTTTGCAGAAAGTTTTGTGTTACAACATTTAACAGTATAATATCCTATTTTAGTGTGGATGGCCTCATTCCCACGTGCATGGCGCATACATACCTATATACTACCGAGAGCACTGAGGGTCGGCCGCTTCACACCCTTATGCTCTAAGTAATAAGGTTGATAGCCGGTTAACCCTCAGTAAACTTGGCAGAACATAATACTAACTAAGGTGTCAAGAAATCATGAATAGTTCAAACATTAGATTATTATGATTTATCTAATATTATACAATGCGGTGTTAATTTTGTAGAATGATTTGTTTGACACTATGCCAATTGCTTGTTTTAGAGCTGCGACACAATGTAAATCTTGTACTGAAATTATCGATAAACTAGTGAGTACACATTATCATTTGTCTAAACTTTTCCCAACTATGTTGGGGTCGGCTTCCTCTCTAACCGGGTGTAACTGAATACCAGTATTTTACATGGAGCGACTGCGTATCTGACCTTCACAACTCAGCACCGGGTATTACGATACCTCTTGGTAAGACTGGTTGTCAGACTTTCGAGCACCTGGAACTACTGTCAAAGATCTACAAATGACAACCGGGACCGACGGCTTAACGTGCTTTCCGAGGCACGGAGGAAACTCTGTATGTAATGGGTCAACCTAGGCACGTACGGCTTTCGATCTGCGTCGGTCTCAGCTCCGCGGGGTCCTGGTGGCAGAGTGGCGGGAAAGGCTTTTGCGCCCCACCGCCGGCTTCGCTACCATCGATGCGATCCGGCTCCCTGTCGTTTCGGGCGACGCAGGTGTTCTCGGGGTAAAAACAGGGAGCCGGACGCCCGGTGTCATCACTGCGTCCACTGTCTGGAGGACACGACGCGGCATATGCTGGCAGAGTGTGCCGCACGGGACGAGCCGTGCCGTGCCCTCGTAACAGAAGCCAGAACCGACCTGTCGCTGGAAGGAGGGTGGACAACGCCCTCTTCCAGCCCCCCTAAACGGGTCCAGAGTGACGGCGGACTTGGGGACGGCCGCCGCCCCCCCATAAAACTGGACCCGAGGCAGTAGCGCGTTGTGTACCGCAAGCGCCCCTTTTGGTCGTCGCGGGAGGTGTACTCCAACTCACTCCCTCCGCAGACTTGAAGAGGCTCGCAGAAGCGGGCCGGCACTAGCCGGGGATCGTGGAAGGCGCACTAGTTCCCATGATCCCCGGTGTAAGTGTGGGAAGGACACCGGGGTGGTTTTTAGTCAGTTAGAGTCTGACAGACCCCTTCGCCCGCCCCAGGGCAGAGGACATTCCACCCCGGAAAAAAAAGACAAGAACGGCTTAACCCTCTTCGCCAGTTACGTCCCATCTAATAGGGAGCACCGGGCGAGTCTATTTCCAGTACTTAACCTATAAAAAACTCGGTTATTCCGTGCATGCCTAGAATTCTGCCGGTCCCTATAAGGCAAGAGGTCGTAATAATAAACTAACTAGCCGTGACTGTTGAGATAACATCTCTAGATCAAGTTACAGGCAGGGGTGGGCAACGTTTTGATTACAAAGTATTTATACAGAAATTCTTTTTTTGTTGTGTCGTTTTTTTTGTAAGTACATACTTAGGTACAGTTGAACGATTTTAAAGTATCCAACTAAACCTTTCGGATAGTACAGTAATTCCATAATTGGTTTTCTTGGTCCTCCTTCTTTTTTTCTTCGTGTGGTTAGTGCCTAAACAGGCGTCGAGAGTTTTTATGCTGCCCATTGGCCTTTTATTGGATTTATATGCCGCCGTCGAGATTTCTCAGGCATGCTGGTTTCTCAGGACGTTTTCGTTCACCGAAGCAAGAGATAAATTATACAATACGCAGTACGCACACGAATCCAAAAAATCAGAGTTGCGTGCATTGGGTTCGAACTCGAGACCTATGACTTGGCAGTCCGACGGTCACACAACTAGGCTGTCACTGGTTGCTTGCTTGTTGATCCTTTCTAGCATACTACTAAAAGGGGATGTCAGTCACCTAACTACACGGTATAAACAAAAAAAAACGAAATAAAGCCAATAAAGCATTTTTTTAATCAACTGTTCCATACATTTTGACCATGTAGGTATTGCACTTTTGTTGGAAACAGCTTTTTTTTGGCATTGGAATGATGTATTGAATGCGTGGTAACCGTTGCTGCGTCGGTGTACCTTCCACCCCGTATATACGGGGTCACACCGTTCTCCCATGGTTGTCCCTAGCTGGAGGCCTTACAGTCAAGGCACCCACAGGATAGTCCGATTAAGAAGAAGCCAGCCTGACCTTGAAATAAAAAGTCGAAAAAAAATCCCCCGTGGTGGATATCGAAACTACAAATAAAACTACGATCCTAACACATTCTTTTTGTCTCGTCCACGTTTCCAATTACAAGCGAATCAGAATATATCACCGAACTTGTCCCCAAAATGTTGCGCGCCCCTGCAGCCTCCACAGATTGTATGAACAGTTCGTTAGGCACAACCATTAAGCACATACGATGCATTGTGAATAGTGATGTAATATACTAGGGATTATAATATTAGAAGAGGACGATTTATCAGTAGGAGCCACGGAGTCTGGATTTGTACTCGGCTGATGGCAATAGGCTCGCCCCCTGTTACATGGGACTTAAACATAACTGGAGAAATGTGGGTGTACTATTAGGTGCACCTCTGCCTAACTCTTTGGGGGATTACAGGCGTGATGTTATGTGTAAGAGGAGGAGCTCGTGGCTAAATAATAACAGCCGCTCTGGCCGATCTTCAAGGTTAAGACGCGCTTGCCAAGGTCTTTGGATGGGTGACCATCATAATGAGTGTCCTCCGTGTTTCGGAAATCACGTTAGGCCGTTGGTCCCGGCTGTCATTTGTAGATCTTTGAGAGTCGTTACAGGTAGTAAAAAAAACTCCGAAACTCTGACAACCAGTGCTAAAGGGTGCCGTATTACCCAGTACTAACTGGGTTGTGTAGGTCAGATAGGCAGTCGCTCCATGTACAATACTGGTATTCAGCTGCACCTGATTAGACTGGAAGTCGACCCCAAAATTTGGTAAATGGCTGGGCAGATGATGACAATATTAGAAGAGGAATGGATGAAAGTTAGTAGAAATAGAGGGTTTTTCCGGTAAGGACGAGCGTCCGTGGTAAGCTTGTTGTGTTCGCCGCTTCCTCGCTGACTTGGCGACGTCCGTAGCAATGTAGAGGTCACTCTGGCGGCATGTTCTAGGGCTACAAGTATAGCTCTTACGAAAATAAAATTACGCAAATGTTTATTTAAAGTGAGTGAATATAAATTGAGGAAAAGATATAAAATGGGTAGTGAAGAAATGAGAAAATATATTGAGGATGGTAGTCGCGGTAATGAAATACCATGTAGTGCTGTTTTGCGGGACTGTTCGAAAGAGATACCGCGGCCCTGGAACACAAAGGGCAAAGAAGGAACATGGATGGGTTTTAGTCAGTACAAGTCTGACACTCCCTTCCGCTCCGCCCAGAGCGAGGTCATTTGATGATTTCCCATCCGAGAAAAAAAATTTTGGTGCTGTTTCTAAATCATTTCAATATCCTACTTCTTTTAAAACTAAGAAAAACAAAATATAGCATATAGCATGACATAACATAACATCAGGCTTGTAATCTCCGAAGGGTTAGACAGACGTGTAGGTACCTAATAGTATACCCACATTTCGCCAGTTATGTTTAAGTACCATGTAATAGGGGGCGAGCTTATTGCCATCAACCGGGCACAAATCCAGGCTCCGTGGCTGCTACTGTGAAATTCCTGATGGAAAAACCCAATAACATTTTGCACAAACCGAGAACCGAACCCAGGACCTCATGCTCAGCAGTCGCGATTGCGACCAGTAGACTAACAAGGCAGTTCAACATTGGCATTAACAAAATAACAGTGTTTGAAATTCCCACAGTGCAATAATGTTTTGCCATTAATGTCTTTTAAAGTTAAAGTCCACATTTAAACAAAAATAAAATATAAAAAAAACAATCCATTTATAAACATAACACCTAATTCCGTCATACAAACGACTCCAAACTACACACATTCTATAAATATCGACAATTTATAACAAAGGAAACATTACTTGTAACAACACTAAATTCATCGACAAAAGCACATCCCTAGCTGTTAAGTGATTTACTGCCATTCATTGCATTCCTGAACTATATGTCTGTCTCGCTCACTGATTGGTTTTAATAGGTTAGCGGGAAAGAGAGAGTTGTAGTGTTCGAATGGAGATTTTTGTAATAGTTTAAATTTTGGGGTGAGTGTTTATGTTTATAAGTAAGGTACTAGCTGACTAACAAACATAATTACAAAAAAATGCAGTTTAAACTTAACAGCAAAACTAATTAGATTTTACTTCAATAACAATAGTAATTCTAGTGACAGGTTATCGCCAATAAGCCAATAGATCCGCTAGTTTTTGAGTAATAGCTTCACATCTTGTACCCTCGTGAGTATCAGAACATTGGCAGACCGGTTCACTCTTCTCATCCCAGGAACAGGTGCCGTTGTTCAAACAATATCCAAGACACACGTTCACTTCGCACCTGGCTCCGATATAGCCAGCATTGCAACTGAAATAAGTGAAAATGTTGATCAGTGAACCTAATACAATTAAACAAGGTCTGCCAAAGGGCAATGGCGCGTAGCGTATTGGGTATTAAGCTCAACGACAATACCACGATACGCTCCTAAACTAAAGTCGTTGATATGGGGAATAAGACTGCTGTCATCATCATTATTTCAGCCGAAAGACGTCCACTGCTGGACATAGGCCTCCCTCAAGTGTCGCCACATTGACGGGTCCCGTGCGACTCGCATCCAGCGGATCCCTGCAACCGTCACCAGGTCATCGGTCCACCTAGTAGGAGGCCTTCCAACGCAGCGTCTTCCGGTTCGCGGTCGCCACTCCAGAACTTTTCGGCCCCATCGGCCATCCGTTCTGCAAGCAATGTGCCCTGGCCACTGCCACTTAAGTTTGGCTATTCTTCGGGCTACGTCGTTTACCTTGGTTCTCTTGCGGATGTCCTCATTTCTGATTTGATCATGCATCTTTCGTCTTGAGACACTGCGGTAAGTTGGACGAGTAGATACCACGCAACTTCCCGAACGCTGCCCAGCCGAGTCGGATTCGACAATTGACCTCTTTCTCGAAGTTAGACCTACCTAACTGGATCGTTTGTCCCAGGTA
The DNA here is from genome assembly GCA_905163415.1 of Noctua fimbriata. NCBI lineage: Eukaryota > Metazoa > Arthropoda > Insecta > Lepidoptera > Noctuidae > Noctua > Noctua fimbriata. Next base: position 733,021 of record LR990949.1, on the reverse strand, counting down.
ACCATAATCGTCTACAACTTCGAGTGTAGAGTCTCTGATCTTGATAGGAGACAACATAGGCTAAAAAGTCATTAAAATAAGTAGATCATGTGTTACCTGCATTCGGGGACTCCTGTGTTATTAAAACGACATATTCCCTGCAAACAGTAATTCTGACAGACAGAAACATCACATCTCTCGCCAGTGTATCCGGGTGAGCATTTGCAAAGAGATTCTCCGTCAACTTTGACACCGTGAACACAAAACGGCCCTTCATAATAATGTCTAGGGACATTCAATGTATTATGTGATACCAGTCTTATTAGAGATTGGCATTCCTGAATGTCTTCAAATTGTTCTCTTATCTTGTAGTCTGCGACTATGCCGACCTCGCCTTGAGTAGAAATGTTAAGATAACTGGGCCTCAATTGTATTGAAGGCTTCGATAATTTCCATACCTTCTTCATTTCACAGTTTGAGCACCAGCTCACCACGAAGACGTTTTTTTGTGTAACAGTTATCATATTTGGATGAGTTACAAACCCTTTTCTACCGTTTGAAAACGAATAATCAAATAGTAATTCCACGTTTTCTCCAGTCAAATCTGCTCTATAAAAAGGATGTATTTCACTAGTTTCAGACATAATCCAGTATATTTTCTTTGTTTGTTGGCATACAGCTAGGCTGTGTAAGTCTATTTCGTATGTAGAATTTATAATGACTTCTCTTTTCGAGCCATCAAATTGAGCTCTCTCAATTGTGGACTTCGTAACGTTTGTGTTGATCCAGTAAATATACCTGCAATGTGAAAACCATTATTGCCAATTACTGTGAGCTCTATTGTTGAAATTCATGGAAGATATCCCGTAAGTGACAGTGTAAGTTTAGTTATAAACCGTGAAAGCTTATAACAGTTTAGAATATATTGCGTGATAACTATTATTGGTTACGAACCCTCTACAACTATCCACGGCGATGTCAGTGGGGATCCCCTCATCCATCTTGATCAAAAGATCTCCGTTAGCATTGTTCCTAGATCTAGGTTCAAATGATAACCAATTAATACTTCTTTCCTTCGTGTCTGTGAAGAATAGGTATTGTGTTATCGGATCGAACGCCAGATCTTGGATGTCTCTGCCGCTTCTCTGTGTGTAGCAATTGTATTCCATTGAAGACATGTTATAGCCGCAGATAGCGTCATCGCCGCTCTGTTTGTCGACGTACAGTATCATGTTATTAACTTCGTCGTAGGCTAATGCTGTGGGGTTATGGGACACAAGACGTACTGTGTCCGTTTTGGTATTGTTAACGTAAAATTCTAGTCGATCGTCTGCACTTACGGCGATCTCTGGAAAGAAAAATCATTCATCGTAAAGATTTGGTCATCATGACAAATAAAACTACAAAATTTTATTAACATTGTCCAAAAAATAAAAGCTGCTGGGGTACATTTTCAGGTTACGGTTCTCGGTAACTCGGTCCACGAAGCGTGGATGGGTGACCACCCATTACATACCGAGTTTCCTCCTTGCCTCAGAAAGCACGATGAGCTGTTGGTCCATGAGCATTTGTAGATCTTTGACAGTCGTTACAGGTAGTCAGTGGCCCGAAAGTCTGAAAACCAGTCTTACCAAGTGCTATCGTATTACCCAGTACTATCTGGGTTGTGGAGGTCTGAAAGGCAGTCACTACATGTAAAATACTGGTCGACCCCAACTTAGTGGAGAAAAGGCAGGCAGATGATGATTGAAATGGCAGATTGCAGCTTCATAGTACCAAGAGTCTCCGAGTTAAAAAAACGGACGGACACACATGCTTATGGAAACTGTAAGACTGTGGTCGGAACTGTGGACGGCGAGTTATGGGCTAGCTCGCCGTCCGGCCGTCTTATGAAGACAGGCCGTGTTGACGCCGCGTTCGTATTCCACGCGTGCCTCAAAGAGATGTCAGCAACAATGAATGGGTCCGCATGGGCCGATGCCTGCTAGGGTTGCGGGACTGTTCGAAAGAGATACCGTGGCCCTGGAACACAAAGGCCAAAGAAGGAACATGGATGGGTTTTAGTCAGTAGAAGTCTGACACTCCCTTCCGCTCCGCCCAGAGCGAGGAGGGGAGGTCATTTAAAGATTTCCCATCCGAAAAAAAAAGCTTTGCTTTACTGAGGAACCATAAAAACTAAAAAACTAAAGTTTCTTATAATACTCACCCCAAGAGTGCGCCAACCGCATGTACAGCACTACAAGCACCAACACAAAGAGTATTTTAATCATTTTATATTTCAAAAAAATCCAAAATAATTTTTAAAGAAGTATTTGGTGATGCTGCCTCAAGCAAAAGTAGTACACTACAGCAAACTGAGTTTTTACCTCAAATATTAAGATCAATTCTTGATAAGGTCCCATTAAGAGGTCATCATACGGTCGTAACAAAGATAACTTGGTGACCCTTTAGTTTCTTCGGTTTTTCCCATTTGCGTCATATAACAGCCTAGTTCCAGATATAACTTTAATCCAAAACAACAAAAAAAAAAGTCACGTAGGCCTAGATGGGCACTTATAAAACGTCGACAAAAAGGTGCACGGTTCGGGTTGGTTGTTTCCTATGGAGAAGAACCGGCAAGAAACTCCATGGTTACTCTTTTCAAATCATTTGGTGTTACAATATTATCATGGATACAGCATTTGTACTTAAGTATGGGGGGACAGCGTAGGCCCGAAAATAAGTCGTTGCTTACTACACAAAAAATGTAGAACAAAATAAAAGTTAAGAAGCAGCTGGGAATCTACAAAGCCTACAATGTTCACACATTCACAAACAATCGATAAAAAAGAATCTATACAAAGGTAAAAAAAAAATTATTGTAAAATACTAAATTAAACGCGTTTCAACTTTCGCCTTTTAGTTAATCGACTTTTAAAAAACCGGCCAATTGCGAATCGAACTAGCGCATGAAGGTTTCAGTACCATCATAGTAGGGGAGCACCCTTTAATTTTTAATTTACTTTTATTTTTATCATTTGTTGTAATAGCAGCAACAGCAATACACATTCTGTGAAAATTTTAAGTGTGTACATGTTACGGAACATGAGGTACAGCCCGCTGGCAGACGGACAGCGGAGGCTTAGTAATAGGGTCCCGTTGGTTTCCCTTCTAGTACGGAACCATAAAATTGAGGAGGAGGTTATGTATTCGCCATCGTATTGAGTATCTTTTTTTAGGCTTCCGAAGAAACGAAACCCGTATAGATTCATTCTGTCCGTCTGTCCGTCCATATGTCACAGCTATTACGCCGAAACTGTTGGCACCACACAGTGTGATGTTTTGGGTAAAGTCTAAAATCAAAATCAAAGCATTTATTTCAAGTAGGCCAGTTAAAGGCATTTTTGAATTGTCGAAACAAAGACAACAATGAAAAGTAGCTACAGTCCCAGTCACAAGGCATAAAAACTGTGAAAGTACTGTAGTTGCCCATTCCCTAACGTAGATCTCTATGGAGAAGTCAGCTTTAAATCTAGCCAACAGGATACCTCTTGTTAAGACTGGACGTCAGTCTATCGGGCTTCTAACTACTCTTAACACCTGCCTAGCCTCTTTTCAACTATATTAGGGTCGGCATCCAGTCTCGGATGCAGCTGAATACCAGTATTTTACATGGAGCGACTGCCTATCTGACCTCCACAACCCTTTTGCTAGTTAACGTCGATTTGAAGGCTTCAAGCTAGTGCTGCTGATCTCCGTTAGATGATATTGCAAATACATTTCGTCATCATTCTCCTGCGTCTATCACAATTTGTTAGAGATCGGTGTAGCATGTCTTTTTCTTACATTTGTCGGATATGTCAGGTTTAGGTATGTTAGGATTTATTCCGTTAGGCTCGTACATCATGTGGGCAGACGATGGGATTCGTGCAATAAAAACACACGTTTCTATTAAACTAACAAATTACAACTTAACAAAACAACACAGGGCACAATGAATCGGGTACAGTTCCAAGACGTCTCAACTCCGCCGCGATCAGACATTGAATGTCGCCCTCGCCCCGAGTTGAACAACAGGGCTCTGCAGAAGTACGGTGTGGTGTGGGTAGACTTGTAAGTAGGTCGCGTGACGTCACCAGCACACTTGCGATTCATTTTATGTCCGTACTAATGACCGGATTCGACACATATATGTTTATTGGTCATCATCTCAGTGATGGTGACCCGCAGACATTGGATATTGCAAATATTTTTGCATAACTCAAGATTCAATCATGACGATTCGTATAAATAAAAAGTTCCATTGAAATCGCTACATCAATTTCTGAGAATTTACCTGACAAAGGAACGTACTAACGAATGGTTAGAATTCCTTCGGAGAAGTTTATAATATACTAACTACAACCATACCTTCTTTTATGTGTAATTTTGTTGCGGGCTGCCTCGTCGGTGGTCGCAAGCGTGACTGCTGAGCATAAGGTCCTGGGTTCGATTCCCAGGTCGAGCAAATTGTTATTGCGTTCATGAATTTCTCAGTACCAGCCACAGAGTCTGGTTGATGACATTAGGCTCGTCCCCTATTACATGGGACTTAAAGCGAAATGTGGGTGTACTATTGGGTACATCTCAGCCTTACTTTTCGGGGATGTTATGTTATGATGTAATGTTCGTTGCGGGATCCAAGTCAGTTGAATTGTTTCTCCGGGACTTGTCGAGCTATATTGCCTCGTTTATCAAGTAGTCTGTCGAGCTGTTGGCGAAAATAACCACGATGCGGAGCCCTGACACAGCCAGAAAACGACGCGGTAGACCTCGCAGTAGATGGCGGGACGAGCTGGACAAAATTAACGACCAATTGTCCACATTGGCCCTGGATCGAAGAATTTGGAAGTCATGGAGAGAGGTCTTTACCCAGCAGTGGGATGACGCAGGCTAACAGTATCAGTATCTGGGGGTCGCCACTATTCGCTGTTTTTTTTTTTCTTCTGTATCATGTGTGCGTTTATTAACATTTAAACTCGCATAAACAAACAGCCAGACCCGGAACAACTACCTGTAGGTCATACAAATATTTGTACAGTGCGGGAATCGAACCCGCGACACGCAGCGCAGCAGCCAATCACTCAGCCACTGCGCTAACCGTGCCGTCAAAGTATTGAAATAACAGACTTCAATAGCAGCTTTTTAACACGACTCAAACATCTACTTAACTCCTAAACCTAATCAAGGATATCCTCCGATTAATCTAAGCTCATGTTTCATCATATGCCTAGCCTTTTCCCAACTATGTTGGGGTCGGCTTCCAGTCTAACCGGATGCAGCTGAATACCAGTATTTTACATGGAGCGACTGCCTATCAGACCTCCACAACCCAGTTAGTACTAGGCAATACGATACCCCATGGTAAGACTGGTTGTCAGACTTTTTGAGCCGCTGACTACCTGTAACGACTGTCAAAGATCTACAAATGATAGCCGGGGCCAACGGCTTAACGTGCTTTCCGAGGCACGGAGGAAACTCGGTATGTAGTGGGAGGTCAGGCATCCACAGACCAACTTAGGCAAGCACGGCTTAACCTAAAGATCGATCCGAGCGGCTGTTATTATTTAGCAACGAGCTCTTCCAAATCTAAGCTCATGTTGACGTTACTAAGTACTTCAGAAAACTGGGTTAATTCCTGTCACTGATAGCTTTAACTGATAACAGTGAGTCGGTCACAGCTGCTGAACTGAATTGCTAATTAACAGGCTTATGTTTTAATTTATGGACTAGGTTTTGACAAAGGTATAAAGTTTAATACACTAACAAAATTATGAGGTTAATTCGTGACTTCTGAGATTTCATTTTCAAGATGTCTGCCTGAACGAACCTGCCAAACAAACTGTCATCCCCAGTAAAGTCCCTTTTGGACATGATTTTTAGAGTTCCGCACCTCAGTCGCCAAAACGGAACCCTTACCGGATCGCTTTGTTGTCCGTCTGTCAAGATCCTTTTTCTCAGGAACGTGTGAAGGTATCAAGTATCAAATACGTAAGTCTGCTACCCCTTGAAGCAATGAAAAAATCAAACTTATAAATCAACGCGATTAAAAGATATGACCGTTTATCAATACTATCTATCTATAATATATTATATTATAAAGCCTTAGAGTTTGTTTGTTTGGTTGAACGTGCTAATCTCAGGAACTACTGGTTCGATTTTAAAAAATCTTTTAGTGTTGGATAGCCCATTTATCACGCGGACGAAGGAGGGCAACAGCTAGTGTCGCATATTTTGCGATTTCACAAGGGAATCAAAACCTACAGGGTCTTTCCCGTTGACCTACAATCATGAAATTTAGTGCAAGAAGCAATGTCTTACAGCACGCGTAAAGGAAAAATCTGAAAACCATAAATATATGGGGTTTAATAACAAAATACCTACAAGTTTATACGGAACCCTCGGTGCGCGAGTCCAACTCACACTTGGCTTTACAGGAGCTGATGTAACCCGTTCGTCGCTTGTCCGTGTAGCCCACAGCCAATCGGGACCTCTATAATCATCAGCATCTGCCTAGCCTGTTCCCAACTATGTTGGAGTCGACCTCCAGTCTAATCGTTTATAGCTGTATACCAGTTTCTTACATGGAGCGACTATCTGACCTAGCTATTGATTGCTCAGTCATCTGGTTCGCGAGTTTACTGACCATCCAAACTTAAATCTTGCTTACCTCGACAAGGGTTTAAATTCTTCGTCCTTTCATATTACAGTGTGTTGTGGTCCGTGTTTCTCCTGAATATAATACTCCAAATATGTATAATGTTCTTTCGTCATTCTCTAAGACCGTGCCTTCTCCATCAATCAAACAGTCATAAAAATTGTAACATACAATTAAGTATAACTCACCAATACCACACATTCCTGCTGATCCCCTCACGTAACAACAAGCCTTATCATCGTGTCAGTGCAGTGAAGACCGCCTTTTCAAACATGTCAAGTCATTCACAAGGTAATGCGTGTAAAGGTGGCACTCCATAACAGCCCGCGGCTAAGCTACGCAAGTGCGAGCTTCGCTGTGTTTAAAAACTAATTCTTCGCCAGCGACTTCGTCCGTAAAAATTATGAGAGCTCGGCTAATATACACGATATACAACATTAGTTTTAGTATATGCGAAACCTGATACACGTGTCTAGTATTTTTATGTAAAGAATCTATGTACAAAATTTCAAAACTGTATCATGAAAAATCACAAACTTATAAGCTTGTTCTGTTACCTAGTTGTCCGCATAAAAACGCGGTCACCACGCAGCGCGCGCCTCCAGCGTCGTCTTGAGCTCATTGATAATAATAATTTGGCAGTAGGTACCTAAATTATTGCGATAGGTACTCAAAGTCGCTAGGTATCCAACTTTTAACTTTTTTAAATATTTTTGGGAAAAAATATAACATGGTTTAAAAGTGATTGGAATCGATTCAGTTACTTATTCTGAACAAACTATATTCAGGTTTTGCATATACTAAAAATAATGTTGTAGATATAATTTATAGCATATAGCACCCACGAATAATGTATCTTCCAATCAGTGATGAGATTTTTTATTTAGAATTGAATCATAAGTTCCGGAGATTATCCTCTACATACAAACTTTTACCTCTTTATAATCTTAAGGTTAAGCCGCGCTTCCCTAGGTTGGTCCGTGGATAGGTGACCGCCCATTACATACCGAGTTTCCTCCGTGCCTCGGAAAGCACAATAAGCCGTTAGTCCCGGCTGTCATTTGTAGATCTTTGACAGTCGTTACAGGTAGTCAGTGGCCCGAAAGTCTGACAACCAGTCTTACCAAGGGGTATCGTATTACCCAGTACTAACTGGGTTGTGGAGGTCAGATACGCAGTGGCTTCATGTAAAGTACCGGTATTCAGTTACACCCGGTTCGACTGGAAGCCGACCCCAACATATTTTTGGATGGCGGACCATGGTTTTGGATGACGATGAATCTAATGGCTTATTCAAAGTTCGCTCGAGGTGCGCGTTGGTCGGAGGTAGGACACGAAGGATGATAAGGCTAGAAAGGAGGTGACTGCTGAGATGACGGGTAATAGAGAAGTATGGAAGAAGAAGACTTGCTGCGCCGACTACAAATAAATTGGGATAAGGATGATGATGATGATATTACATCGAGACACCTCTGTACCGGATGGTCCCGGCTTGCATTTTTAGATCTTGGCAGTCTTTAGGGTTAATCAGAAGATCGAAACTCTATCTAACACAAATTCTTACGAAGGGAATAAATTGCGAAGGAATTCACATTATTATCTAATAACTGGCTTATGGACGTCAGATAAACAGTCCTTTCACCTATAAGCATAAGGATGATCAGCCTATAATGTTCCCACTGCTGTTACAAAGGCCTCCTCTCTATGAGAGGGAATGGGCTGTCCCACGTGGGCCCAGTGCGGGTTGGTAGATGTCACATGTCTTCGAATTTTTGGTTCTAGGACATGCCGGTTTCCTCACGATGTTTTCTTACACCTATAATTCAGGTGCTATCAGTGGGACAGGAAGCCTACCACAATCACAGTTGGGGAAGGCTTCACAGATGATGATAATCAACTGCAACCTACGGCTACACTACGCAAAGATATGTCGCTGGCAAAACAAATGAACCGCGTAGCTAACGATGTGAACCTCTTTGCACATCCTACGTAGCAGTGGACGATCGACTTTATATAATGTAACACCTACACACACATATACATGGCAAGAATGAAGACGGGAGGAAAAAATATGGTTCGAAGGACGGCCTTCATTTCGGACACGTAACAATGTGAATGATTTCATTAATAAGCTGATTGTGACTTTGACGAGCTTGTGGTTGAATAATTAAACAATAAACAGTCATATCGATCTATGAATTAAAGTTTGAGTAGTGCTACATCTGTGGCTTCTTTTCTTAGTAGTCTTACAAATGGCTATCTAATGGTAAGAATACCGATGCCGAGGCACTTGTTCTCCCCGTCATTACAGCATTTTTTTTGTTCTGGACCATACCTGGGAACCTTCTAGGAGATACGGAGATATTGGGGGTCAAATTTTAAACTTTTTCAAGTTATAACTTTACTTTAAATACCTTCACCACCCCACTATTCAATGCATACATCAGCACAATGTTTTGAGTGAGTTACATTGAGTCCTACCGTAAAATGAGAATTTTCACCCCAAAAAAAAGTCGTTTCCTAGCAATCATTTTTGCGTAGAGTCACTTAGTTTGATGTACAGAATGCATGGTTGACGGCTTCGCGAAGGATCTGTTTACACCTTTTTACATGGAGGGACTGCCTATCTGACGTCCACAACCCAGTTAGTACTAGATAAATCGAGACCCCTTAGTAACACTGGTTGTCAGACTTTTGGGCCACTAACTACCTAACGTCAGTCAAAGATCTACAAATGACAGCCGGGACCAGCGGCTTAACGTGCTTTCCGAGGCATGGAGGAAACTCGGTATGTAATGGGTGGTCATGGACCAACCTAGGCATGCGCGACTTAATCTGAAGATCGATCCGAGCGGCTGTTATTATTTAGCTACAAGCTCTTCCAAAACATCTCCGTACATCATTTTTAAATCTTCTTTATCAATGGCATCCTCGGCGTTGTTAGTGAGTCGATTTATCAACGGGTATCACAGCATCACGGAGATAAGTGACAGTTGTGATGCATTGCCGTCGTACGTAGTGCACGGGATATGAGCGTATGTGTGGCTCTCGTGTTATGAGAGAGTTATGAAATGTGAAAGAGTTGGTGAGTGTTTACTATTGTGGATAATGAACTATTAGCTGTAGATATCATAACCATGATAATAAAGTACGAAGATGTTCAAAATAACAATCTAGATATCAGACACACTTCTTCTTTCAACTTATTTAAAGCTAACCTCAAGCAGTACATCACTAACAACACAAAACTATTAGGTTAACGATATAAGCTAGTCTTTCACACAATAATATGCCGACATCGTACCTACCTACAACTCTGTTAACTCCTTAACTACACTTTGCCTTAGTTATGTTTCCAAGTTCATATGACCCCAATCTATTTAAATCGCGAGTTAATAGGCTTCTTTTGGGTTAGCTCGTTCCATCGTCGACTTCATCTCTGTCCTCAGGACTAGATTGAGGTCAAGAAAAAAAAAAAAAAAAAAAATGTTATGTATTTATTTGATAAGTGAACAATGTATGTTCTTTTAGAATAAATAAAGAATCTTTAAACCCAGGTGGTTCAATCAGTAACGAGAGCTTTTGTCCTAACTAGAACAGAATTGTACAGAAAGTGGGCATCGTCGCAAATAGCTGTCAAATATTACGCTGTTTCAATTAATTTGGCAATATTACTGCATGGAAATACGAAATATGGCTAACTAGCGCACTAAAGTATTGATTATGAAATGCAATAATTAATATCGTAACACCGTATATTTAGTTATAGATGTAAAAAAAGTATTTGGAAACTTTCCAAATGCCTTTTACACCTAAAACGGTTAGAACATCAGATTCAGTGTTATAATTGCAATACATTATTAATATTCTAGTTCACTAGTTAGCCATATTTCTTATTCCCATACAGTAATATTGCCAAATTAATGAAAACAGGTAAATATTTGACAGTTATTTGCGACGTTGCCAACTAAGTACAAGCTAAAGTCATTTGTCCCACACAATAATCAAACTCACCTCCTCACACTCCAGTTACAACACCCCTGGACTACAGTTAGAAACTAATTATACATTGTCACATAATATAATTAGTGTCCCAGCATGCAAGCGGACAATTAGGCTCATTGAATCCATGTCCCAGCTTCCAATTGATTTAGCTGTACGGGCAGATAGAAAAGCGTTTGCATTTACTGGAGAATTACATCTGCTACTACTGGCTACCCTTTCAAAAATGGCACAGTCAGTATTCTACAACATTATTTTTAGTATATGCGAAACCTGAATATAGTTTGTTCAGAATAAGTAACTGAATCGATTCCAATCATTTTTAAACCATGTTATATTTTTTCCCAAAAATATTAAAAAAAGTTAAAAGTTGGATACCGAGCGACTTTGAGTACCTATCGCAATAATTTAGGTATCTACTGCCAAATTATTATTATCAATTAACTCAAGGCGACGCTGGAGGCGCGCGCTGCGTGGTGACCGCGTTTTTGTGCGGACAACTAGGTAACAGAACAAGTTTATAGCTTTGTGATTTTTCATGATACAGTTTTGAAATTTTGTACATAGATACTTTATATAAAATACTAGACACGTGTATCAGGTTTCGCATATACTAAAACTAATCTTGTATAGACAAATAATATAATCACATTAAATATATGTACGCCAGCTTACCTCTTACAAAAATTGACCCTTCGCTACTGACATCTACCCTAACTTTTTTAGAAAATACTAGCTCGCTTGCCTAGGTTAGTCCGTGGATGGGCGACCACCCGTTACATACCGAGTTTCCTCCGTGCCTCGGAAAGCACGTTAAGCCATTGTTCCCGGCTGTCATTTGTAGATCTTTGACAGTCGTTACAGGGAGTCAGTGGGTCGATAGTCTGACAACCAGTCTTACCAAGGGGTATCGTATTACCCAGTACTAATTGGGTTGTGGAGGTCAGATAGGTAGTCGCTCCATGTAAAATACTGGTATTCTGCGGTATTCGGTTTGACTGGAAGCCGACCCCAACATAGTAGGCAGATGATAGTTAAGATTCTCTATTGTCTGTCAATCAATATTCCAGATTGTTTATGAACGCAGTCGCGGTCTGAAGCTGGTATCACAATTTCACAAAATTACTTGGGGAGACCAACTGATACCAGTTGCTCTACCCAATTATCGGAAAATACCGATCGTAAGCTTCCAATTACCCTCCCATAACCATGATCCTAGCTTGTTGGTCTAGTGGTCGCAAGCGCGACTGCTGAGCATGAGGTCCTGGGTTCGATTCCCTGGTCGGGCAAATGTCAAGTTTTTTATCAAGAATTTCTGTAGTAGCAGCCGCGGAGTCCAGGTACGTGGCCGGTTGATGGCAACAGGCTCGCCCCTTACATAATCAGCCTATAATGGTCCCACTGCTGGGACACAGGCCTCCTTTCTGTGAGAGGGAATGGGCTATAATCCAACACGCGGGCCCAGTACGGGTTGGTAGATGTCACATGTCTTCGAATTTTTGGTTCTAGGACATGCCGGTTTCCTCACGATGTTTTCCTTCACCGTTTTGAGAGCAGTGGTGATGACATAAATTACACAAAGTAATGCGCCTGCCTGGGTTCGAACCCACGACTTACTGCTCGTAAGTCGGGGCCGCCACCACTGGCCCACCGCTGCTCGCCCCTTATTAAAACATAACTGACGATATGTGGGTGTACTATTAGAGGTACATTTCTGCCTTTTCGAAGATTACATGCGTGATGTTATGATTTATATTTTCTACTGCAGAAAACATGTTTTCCTGTAACTTGAACCCCTGTGGCGCCCGTTCATGGATTGAGTTTCAACACTCTCGAGCAACAAACAATGCCTTCCTTACCACAGTTTCAGGTGTCTGTGATCTGCTAGTGAGGTACAAAAATGTTGTATGCCAATTTCATTGACTTTTCTGCCACCGACTTGTGGAAGTAATTTCTTTTTACTTTTTAGTCTTTTTTTTTAATTCGGAATTTTTTTGTTGCAAAAATGTTTTTATTTCAGCCTTTTTAGTTGTGGTATGATTGTATCTCACATAAATTCTCGCCGAGTACCTATATGATTGTACATAGTACTCACACATGTGCTATACAATCATGCAATACAGTGCAAAGATAGTCTTACAATCTTCTGCAGCTTCCACAATAATCTCACATGCTATTCAATTTTCGTACCTTAGCTATGCTCCATTTAAAGCTTCCCGTTCTCTAAAATTATCCTCTTGTCCCATTCTACTTGAGTTAACGCAAAACGTTTTCTTCTTCCATTTCTGTCAGACGTCACGGCATCATTCACTCCTTTCTCTTTAAAATCATTCCTCACACAATCCATCCATCTTTTCTTTGGCCTTCCTCTGCCTCTCCATCCATCAACATTCATGTCCACCACTCTTTTAGTCACATGCGTTTCATCCCTCCTCATGACATGTCGATACCAAGACAAACGACTTCCTTTCAATTTTTCTTTAGAACTATCCTATCGAACACTTATCTCCACGACTGTACCCCGGAGTCGCGTGTCGCCCGTCCGTCTTACTTAGTCTCCCCTCGCAATTGTGTGTCAATTCGCGGACTGTAGCCACTGCCTGTCCTGCCGGAGCATGGATTTATGATTGTAGTGGCGTTTGGTGCAGGATATGGAGGACTAATAAATGTGATCGGAAGGAGTTTTTTGTGAGGTCTTGCTATCATATCCTCTTTCAAATAAGCTACTGTCCTGGGCCCGTTCTCGAATGGCTACAGTGTTTGACATACAAAGTATAAACGGACCCTTCACGAAGTCGTCAACCAAGCATTCTGTACATCAAACTAAGTAACTCTGCATAAAAAATATTGCTGGGAAAAGATTTTTCTTTTTTTTGGGTGAAAAAACACGATTTACCGGAGGACTTAATGCAACGCACTCAAAACATTGTGCTGATCGATAAGTACGGGGTCATGAAGGTATTTAAAGTAATTTTATAACATTAAAAACCGGTATTAACAAAAAAATTGAAAAAGTTGTAACTTTGACCCCCAATATCTCCGTAACTAGAAGGTTCCCAGGTATGGTCTAGAACAAAAAAAAAATGATCGCAATGACAGGGAGAACAAGTGCCTTTCAGCTTCGTTAAGGGTACTTTTACACCCATAATGTAAGTAGTAACTTCAGATGCTCGTCAGGTGGGTGGGGTAGGTGGGGTGAGTGGGGTGGGTGGTGGGGTAGGTAAGTGGGTGGGTGGGTGGTGGGGTCGGTAAGTGGGTGGGTGGGTGGTTGGTGGGAATGATATGCCAATAATTAGCTCGCTAAAACTGCTTAACATACCGAGCAAAATAAGAAAAAAAAAAAAGAATAAGAAAAAAATAAGAAAAAAAAAGAAAGAAAGAATAAAAGAAAAAAAACATAAGGAGAAAAAGAATAAGATTTAAATATATATATATATATATATTATTACCTTAAATAATTGTACATGAAACACTTATCTAAGCACTATGCAGTGTTACAGCTAGGGAAAAGAGTGGTTTCGATGAGCTCTGGCACCCAATGTAAGATTTAACTTGTGTTTAGGGTGCCAGGGTCCTCGCCTATGGTTTGAGCATGTATTAGTTGTTAGACGAGCACATTAAATTATCATTAAATTACATTTACACATATAAATACATCATTAAACACATTATTATTTTCTTTTTAAAAAAAAAAACGTTGCCCCACATTAGGGATTTCTCCTGTATCGTGGGTGTGTTTATTAATGTCGGTTACGTTATTAATTAGTTAATGTCGGCCTTCCTCATAAAGAAATTATACCTAGATTACTATTTTTAAAAACCTCTCAATATTGACGGTTAATTGTGTGTTTGAAGACCTACTGGGATTTCCCAGTCGAAATTGTTCAGTAGCCGTCCAGAGTCTGGATGTCTGCACGGTTTATAGCACAAAGCTCATCTGCAACCTTCACTAATTCCTTCTGGTAGTATTAAATGAAGTCTCTTTCATATCTTCGAACCAAAATAATAACTCAGTGATTCGCTTTCTAAAAGAGTTCATCACCTGCCTAGCCTTTTCCCAACTATATCGGGGTCGGCTTCCAGTCAAACCGGATGCAGCTGAATACCAGTATTTTACATGGAGCGACTGCCTATCTAACCTCCACAACCCAGTTAGTACTGGGTAATACGATACCCCTTGGTAAGACTGGTTGTCAGACTTTTTGGGCCACTGACTACCTAACGACTGTCAAAGATCTACAAATGACAGCCGGGACCAGCGGCTTAACGTGCTTTCCGAGGCACGGAGGAAACTCGGTATGTAATGGGTGGCCACCCATCCACAGACCAACCTAGGCAAGCACGGCTTAACCTAAAGATCGACCCGAGCGGCTGTTATTATTTAGCCACGAGCTCCTCTAAAAGAGTTCTTTCCGAGAAATACTTCCAAGCAAGTTGCACCACCGAGCTGTAGGTACAGCTTGCTGTGTTCACATTTAAAAAACTCAAGTGCAGTCTTTTGCCACGTTTGACAACAAAAGAAAACAGTAGCTTTCACCATACTCACGCAGTTCTACATTCAACATTGTATATCTACAAACAAATTCACAGACAAACAGACAGAAAGCCTTTGGAATTTAATTAAAACATCACGTTTTTGACAGGTACCCGCTGAGCTCATTTAGAGTTCCGTACGAGGAGCACCCTTAAGGCTTCTGTCCCTTAGCCGGCGAGAAAGCGACTAGCGATCGACAATTCTCTCGCTCAAGAAACTTTCAAAAGATTTTAGGTCCCGTATGACTATAGAGAAATATGTATAATGCGTGTAAAAAAAAAACCTTAACGAAACCAAAAGGCACTGTCATTGCGATCATTTTTTTGTTCTGGACCATACCAGAGAACCTTGTAGTTACGGAGATATTGAAGGTCAAAATTCCAACATTTTCACACGTTTTTTTAATACAAGTTTTAAATATTATAACTTTACTTGAAATAGCTTCATGACCCCTGTAAAATTCAATGCAAGCATCAGTAAAATATTTTGAGTGCGTTACATTGAATCCTACCGACGACGTTAGGTTACGTAAAAAGTGAAAATTCATCCCAAAAATGATTGCGTAGAGTTACTTAGTTTGATTTACAGAATGCTAGGTTGACGGCTTCGTGTTGGGTCCGCTTACACCATGTAGTTGATCGCTGTCTGTTCACACCCTGTGAACTGTCAAATAAAACATTAGTTTTCAGTTGCTACCACTACCCATACTATAATCTGCTACCTTCCCACTGCTGGGACACAGGCCTCCTCTCTATGAGAGGGAATGGGCTATAATCCACCACGCGGGCCCAGTGCGGGTTGGTAGATGTCACAGCTCTTTGAATTTTTGGTTCTAGGACATGCCGGTTACTTCACGATGTTTTTTGAGAGCAGTGGTGATGAAATAAATTACATTAATAATGCACCTGCCTGGGCTCGAACTCTCTACACCACACTTTGCACACTCGCTAATCGCTAACGGTAGTACAGGTGCTTCAAACATTTGTATGTAGGTATGGCACTTGTAATTACAGAGCTGTCAAGGTAAATTAATTCTAGGCGTTTCTGAATGCTTTTTACGTTATTTTAAATGCGATAATTAATGCCTTTTCTCGTTATTTTAATCTGCTATGAAAAATGACGGGTGGAGTTTTTAAAATAAACTTACATTACATTTTAAATAAAATTAAGTACACAAAGGACCTGCCTTAAGAATTTTAAACCTAGAATGACTGTTTACAGATTATTGCTAAAAACATTATGTATATATCTTAAAGACATCATTACACACACACACAAAACACACACCCACACACATGCATACACACGCACACACACACACTACAAATACTACTACATTTTATTAATTTATAAAAGAATAAACTTTTTTAGATCTATCAGCCAAAACAACTTTGCTCTAAATTTCTCCTTAAAAGGCGTGAACATAAAAACATAAATAAAACCACGGAACCCATTCTATTTATTTCAACAACCTCACACGACACCATTCTTCGAGGTGTCAAACTATGACAATAGCGTTTTGACGTTTCAATTGTGTGTTTTTTTCTTAAGCCGCCTGAGGTAGTCGGCCATTCAGCCTTTTAATTAAAGGTGAAAAAAAATGATTTATTATGAGTTGTTGAATTCGGTTAGAGTTTCGGCGAAATTGAATGTAGAAAACATGTTCAATTTGGGAGCTTCTTGTAAGTAAAAGAAATTATAAATATTTTACTAGGTGTTACCAACGACCTTCATCCGCGTCATATCATTATACAAGGTGTAAACGGACCCTTCACATAGCCGTCAACCAAGCATTCCGTACATCAAACTAAGTAACTTTTTTTTTTTTGGGGTGAAAAATCACGTTTTACGGTAGGACTCGATGGAACGCAGTCAAAGAATTGTGCTGATGGATGGATTAAATAGTACGGGAGTCGTAGAGGTGTTTAAAGTAAAAAACTTACATATAAAACATGTATTTAAAAAAAAAACTTGGAGTTTGACCCCCAATATCTCCGTAACTAGAAGGTTCCCAGGTATGGTCTAGAACAACAAAATCTTCGCAAAGACGGGGAGAACAAGTGCCTTTCGGATATGTTAAGGATATATTTACACCCTTTACAAATATTTGAATCGGATTTTGTAAAGTTGCAAGCATTATAAACAAACCATTTTTACAATCAAATAGAATTGATTTAAGTTGCATTGTACGGGCTGCAGTAGTTAACTCCGTACACCGATTTGTCGTGAAGGTTTGTAAGTTTAGTTAGTATAGAGAAACACGTTCCACTAAGATGCACTAAGTAGTTAAGTTTATTTAAGTTAAGAGTAAGTTACAGTAGTAGAGTGGAAGGCGATTATTTCTCTCAGTTGTTGATAGCTACCCAGTTGTAAGTTCACTATATTTTTATTCGTTAGTCATGTCGTTTTATTATGTTAAATTATGACGCGCATCGTTGGCCAAAAGTAGGTTACCGAGTAAGCAGAAAAATGTACGGCGATGAGACCGTACATGCATTCTTCAGCCATTCTACCGTGGAGGATGGCTGAAGAATGGCTGTTTATACTAAATAGGCTTGCGTTTGGCCGCAACTCGCCTGATGTGAAGCGATGACGCGGCCAAGGGTGGAGCAAGCTTGCCTAGAAGAAACCGATTCGCTAGAACTTTGAATAGATCCAGATTATAATGATCAGGGAACAGAGAAGCCGGCAGTGAATTCCACAGACTGGCTCGCACAGTAAATGTGGAAGCATAGCGCTTTGTTCGGGTCCGTCCATATAGCGGTGACGCTATGCCGTATCTCTGCTCGTCCGATGACAGAATAGGGGAATTAGATTGTATAATTCCAAAGCACACTCCCCAAAATGTAAACGATAATAAACCGATAAGCTGGCAACTTTATGGCGATGTTCAAGGCTAGCTTTGACAAGGAAATCGTTGTCAATGAGCCTCTCAAGATGATCAAGAAACTTCAGAGTTACTTTTTCTATTAACAGTCTTTCCCGGTTCGAAAGACTTACAACTTTGTAAGCCGTGGTTGCTATTATGCTACCATATTGCTCACAGCACAGACTGCCATTAGTCAAACATAATGTAGCTGCATGTCTAGTAAGCTATAAATCAATCGCAACATCGTTCCCACTGACAAGTTACTAACTTGTGAAGTTGTGAGTCATACAACAGGGCTAAAGCTAAAAGCAGCTAACGATCGATTGATTGAGCGTGTACCGAACTTATTGAACTACTAGCTGTGCCATGAGACCTTGGTACGCGTGAAATTACTTCCATATTTGAATCGGATTTTGTTAATAATTTCAAGGGTTTTATATTTTTTGCATGGCACCCTAATCCTTTTTCTAAAATAAAAGTAGGCTAATCAGCTCCTTATAACACCAGTATAAGTCCCGTCAAAATCGGTGCACCCGTTTCGGTGATTAGTTGGAACAAACAGACTACAATTTTTTTTTAGTATCGTGTTTACTTTCATATGCATTCAGTAAAAAGCTGTTATTTTGAAATTACAAACAGACACTTCAATTTTATTTATTTTTATAGATGTATAGAATTTATTGAGTTTTTATGAGTTTTGAAACTGTCATGGTCACTAACATTAAACACTGACAGTAAACATGGTAAATATCCCGTTTCTAGTGTTAATAATAATTCATATCAAAGAGCTTTTGTACGCCGCTTCGCCAGGTTGGAATATACCACATTTAAACATAGCACTAGCTTACTATGTTCTAACCTAGGTCATATTCTACGTGTATGCCAAATTTTATCAAAATCCGTCCAGCTGTTAAGACGTGGCGAACTATCAAACAAACAAATAAACTCACTTTCACATTACATTTTGACCAGCGCACACCGGAGACGGCAGAGCAGAGCTAATGGTAACAAGATTCAAATTCCATTGCCCTGTGCCTCCAAAAAACAATCCTAGAAACATTTATTTGTTTTCTAATTCCTAAAACAACTTATGTTGTATCGTATTTTGACAAGAATGCGCATAGATTTCACACAGTTCCTTTCTACAAATTGGCCATGAAGTTCCACACGTACTTAATCCGATTAAACGTTTATTTTTAACCGAATAATCGTCGGAAGACGATTATCTTAAACGGGGCCGATTAGCCAGTCATCCGATCAGCTGGATTTAATTGGGACGGGTTTAGCACAAATCGATTGAAGAGTTGAAGACTTCAAGTGGCAGACATCTTTGTTAACAACCATTTTGTAATTATTTTCAATTAAATACCATACGTAAGAAAGGATGGTACCCTTTCTTACACAGTCTTAAAACGACACGAAGAAATGACAAATTCACAACATCACGCCTGTAATCCCCTCAGGGATATGCAGAGGTGTATCTAATGGTTCACCCACATTTCGCCAGTTATGTATAAGTCCCATGGGGGCGAGTCTATTGCCGTCAACCGGCTACAAATCCAGATTCCGTGGCTGCTACTGAGTAATTTCCTAACGGTAAAACCCAATAACACATTGCCCCACTCTTGAATCGAGCCCAGGACCTCATGCTCAGCAGTTGCGCTTGCAATCACTCGACCAACGAGGCAGTCAATTTTCAAATGTTGTATTTATTTTCAATTAAATACCACACATTGACTTGATCAGAGACTTAAAAGGCTTTCAGTACCCGTAGTTGGCTTCTGATATCCCACTAGTGATATTTCGGCTTGCAATCTGCTTAAACTAGAGCATATAAAAGCCACCGATGCCAGAGGTCACACTTAGTATAATTTTAGCTCCCATGTGCATTACAGGCAGGCTCCATTAGAGAGAGCAATGATAATATTAAGTGCACGACTCTCTAGGGTTGCCACTTCGGCATTAATGAGAAATTGTTCTTTTAAAACACACTTTTCAGAACATGATGAAAAGGGCTTTTGATTTAGAAGACAGATTACATTATTCATTCATTATAACAGCCGCTCGGGTCGATTTTAGGTTAATCTGTGCTTGCCTAGGTTGGTCAGTGAATGGGTGACCGCCCATTAAATACCGAGCTTCCGCCGTGCCTCGGAAAGCACGTTAAAACATTGGTCCCGGGTGTCATTTGTAGATCTTTGACAGTCGTTAGGTAGTCAGTGGCCCGAAAAGTCTGACAAGCAGTCTTACCAAGGGGTATCGTATTACCCAGTACTAGCTGGGTTGTGGAGGTCAGATAGGCAGTCGCTCCAAGTAGAATACTGGTATTCAGTTACATCCGGTTAGACTGAAAGCCGACCCCAACATAGTTGGGAAAAGGCTAGGCAGATGATGATGACTATTTTCCATTATTTCCTACGTTAAACGATGTTTATTTTGCTAATAACTTTTTACAAAGTTACACTAGTATTTTTTTGAAAACTAGATGGGGCCGTTATGTCGTAACTGACTACTCTGAGAAGGAACAGCCGAAACAAACTCAGAGATCATAGTCTTTTTTAAGGTCCAGACATATCTTGGTCAACACATATGAGGACTATGCAGATGGTCTTCTGAAGAAAGAGCCACACAGATTTGAGTAGACCTGTCCAGTCAGTGCAAGCATTTGTCAGTGATTATGTAGTTCGACTAACTCAAGGAGCTCAAGGGACAAAAAAATTATGGCTTAGAAGAATCTTACTACTATTTATCATAAATGCGAAAGTTTGTGAGGAGATGGATGTATGGATCTGATGTACCTTACTCTTTCACACAAAAACTACTGAACGGATTGCGCGTGGTGATCCACTACCAGCTGAAAAAAAATACAAATACACGAAAATAGAACCTCCTGATTTTTGGAAGTCGATTAAAAACAAGATGGCGGCCATATTCCCGATATTCGGCTCGTGCCAAAAAATCTTGCATAACTATACTGCCGTCATAATGAAAAAAGGCACAACATTTTATAAATATGGAGAAAATCGACTTTAAAGTTTATGACTTTTCTTTATGTTATGTTGTAAGTGTGCCTTTTCAAAGTAGTTTTTAGTAAAAATCTGTATGAAGTAATAGTCACATCTACGTATTTGTGCCTTTTCAATATAATGGTAAATAAATGTGCCTTTTCATTCTATAAAACATGAATATTAGTCTCATTTGTGCCTTTTGAGCCTACTGTATCTCCGAATTCCTTGAAGATAAAATTCTATAAAAAATTGAGTAGATGTGCCTTTTTTTCTGATTCTAAATATGTATATAACTCAATTTTGACAAAATTGTTAGTTGTGCCCTTTTTTCTTACGACGGCAGTATACTGGTACGTTCTATGTCCCAGTAGTTGTATCTCGGAGGAGTTTTATCACAAGGAGCTTGTCTTGTGAAAATTACAATTGTTTTGGATACGATGGGACTGACATACGCTATGCGTCAAAGCCCCTATAAATAAAAATAAAACACAAGGAGCTTTTCTAAAACTTTTTACACTAAGTTCACACAGCGACACATGAAGCTAATCATTTCCAGTATAACATGATCTCCCTTTGTATAGATTTCCCGTATAATGAGAGATCCGTATTGATTGGTCGCCGTGCGTGCTCCTGAGTCCACTGAGGGTCGACAACTTTTCAACCTTATTACCTAAGGCGTAAGGGTGAAAAGTCAGACCCTCAGTCAGCGCGTTAGTACATGAGCTCGGTTAACGGCAAAAGTTCACCGATTACGTGTAACTTACAACACAACTAGTGAAGTTTGTGTTTACTATACACCTCTGCCTACCTTTGTAGGCATGTAGGCGTCACGTATTTATTAAATTACACAATAAACATAACATCACGACTGTTTACACGGAAGGATTAGGCAGAGGTGTACCTGATACCCACATTTCGCCAGTTATGTTTAAGTCCCATGTAATAGGGGCCTATTGCCATCAACCGGGCACAAATTCAGCTACTGTAAAATTCCTCGAAAAACCCAATAACACTTTGCCTGACCTGGGTATCGAACCCAGGATCTCATGCTCAGCAAGCGGGATTGCGGCTACAAGACCAACGAGGAAATTAAATGAATATTTTTTTCTTATAAATAATATTTTTTGTGGCAACCCTACCATCATATCTTGAGAACTCAGCGTTTTTATCATTACGACTTGTATGATGGGCGCTGGGCATCATTAAAGAGTATCAGACGCATATTTAGTGCAAAGCTTTTAAGTTTACGGGTGTGAGCAGTGTAGGAGGTGTCGGGGATAATGTATTTTTTTTCTAGTTCAATAATTTCGCTGTAGATAAGTGATTTTTCAAGACTTCTTTGAAAATCTTTGACAGTCGTTACTGGTAGTCGGAACGATGTAACAACTAGTCTTGCCAATTGGTATCGTTACAACGTAACGCCCAAAGACTATGTTGTGCAAGTCGGATAGGCAGTGGCTCCTTGTAATTGGAAGCCGACACCAACATAGTAGGAAAAAGCCACTGATGATGATTTCTTCTTTTTTTTGCTTAACACAGTAGAATCTTACTTTTACTGTTGCGAATAATTGCGAAAGTTTGTAAGGATGGATGGATGGATATTAGTCTTTCATGCAAAAACTCCTGAACGGATCTGCATGAAATTTAACACACAGATAGTTTATAACTTGGATTAACACGTAGGATACTTTTAATCCAGGTAGTATGGCCCCGTGGGACGCGGTCGATAGACATAGACACCCCACAACTGCATAGTACTCGCAACCGGCGTGCGTGTAAGACTAGCCCCCATAGCGAATATTGCAGAAATCGAATGTGATTCCTGTTTTCTGGTGGTGACTTGTAATTGGGTTTATAGATTCTTTATTTATTCTAAAAGAACATACTTTGTTCACCTATCGAATGAATACATAACTAAGGTAAAGTGTAGTCCTGCCCCCGTAGCATGACCACCGTACACAAGGATGTCTTTGACGGAAGAATCGACAAAATGACAGATAGTGCAAAGAAATCTGTCATTGTGTCGACACAATCTGGACGGCACGGTTGGCGCAGTGGCTGAGCGATTGACTGCTGCGCTTCGTGTCGCGGGTTCGATTCCCGCACGGAACAATATTTGTATGGCCTGCAGGTAGTTGTTCCGGGTCTGGCTGTTTGTGTATGTGAATTTAAATGTTTGTAAACGCACCCACGATACAGGAGAAATTCCTAGTGTGGGGAAACGTTTTAAAAAAAAAAAATCTGTCATTTTGTCGATTCTTCCGTCAACGAAATCCTTGTCTACGGTGGTCATGCTACGGGGGCTGATGTATGAACGTGGACGAGGTGGCAGGCTTCTGTGGTTTCAGACAGTCAGATTTCCTTATTTTCATAGTCCTACATTCATCGTCATCGTGGTGTGAAAATGCGAAGGGGTAATTCTCACCCCTTTACAAAAAAGTCACCAGCATTAAAGTCTAAAAAAAACATAAGTACCCGCAGTTTCACACTTAACCGAACCGGGAATCGAACCCGCTCCCCCAGTCACACAATCCAGCTATTGTCTTTAAAAGACGTGTAGTGTGAACTATTATTTATTTTGAATGGGTCTTTTAAAGTTGTTAAATGGGAAAGCACTCACTAAAATACTTGTGTTTTGTAATGTATTTAAAATCAGTCATGTGTGTCAAATTGGTGAGAATGGATGGAATGAATAAAAAATAAGAAATGAGTACATACATATGAGGAAGTCTGAAAGTGGCGCCGGTGACTGAAAAGTTGTGTGGTAATCGGTTGGCTTGGTTTGAGCAAGTGATGTTGAGGAATGTGGCAAATGTCGTGAGGAAAGTTTTGAGTATGTGGATGGGTATAAGAGCAGAGGAAGACCAAAGAAACGATTGATGGACTGTGTGAAGGATGATATGGCTAGAAAGGAGGTGTCTGATGAGATGACGAATAATAGAGAAGTGTGGAAGAAGAAGACATGCTGCGCCGACATCAAATGAATTGGGATAAGGGCCGGGTAATGATGTGTCAAGTTGGTGAGAATGTTCATTCGCTTTTAAAAACGTAGTGCTTCCCTTATCCTTGCTTAGGAGGGACAAAATCAAAATCAAATCATTAATTTCAAGTAGGCCAGTTACAGGCACTTTTGAATTATCGAAACAAAGACAACAATGAAAAAATAGCTACAGTCCCAGTCACAAGGCACAAAAACTGTGAAAGTACTGTAGTTGCCCATTCCCTAACGTAGATCTCCATGGAGAAGAACGGGCAAGAAACTCCATGGACACTCTTTTAAATCAGAATACTTTTACAATAACTTGGTACATCATTTATGTTGAGATGGTACATTATGTGAGAACGATGTAGCAAGATGTGTACGTCAAAATCTTACATGTCGCTATTTGATTCCGTAATACCCCTTAGTAAGACTAGTTGTCTACGCTCAGGAGTTCTGAGACTTTCAAGACACGGAGGAGGTCATCTCTCGATTCTTTATTTTTAATAGACGGCAACCCATCCACGGACCGACCGTGGCTAACGTAGCCGTATTTTCGATCGATCCTCGGAGGTTAACGAAGAGAGGTACCTAATATAAAACACCCATTTATCAGTAGTTTCTTTTTAGTCTCATAAAATAGGGGTCGAGCCTATTGCCATCAACCGCGCAAATTTAATCCGAACACCAAACTGCTACTGAGGAACTCCTGATGGTAAACCCCAATAATACTTTGCCTGACATGAGAATAGAAGCCAGGAGCTCACACTCAGCAATAGCGCTTAAAACCACTATGCCAAGAAAACTCATGTGATTAATAATCTCCTTACAAATAAACCCATGACTTCTGCCGACCACTTTAAAAGTAAGCATAAAGTCAAATGAACCGAGGTCGGGCGGTTCAATTGTATGGCATCGGAATTAAATTTATGAGTTCGATACCCCGGCGGTACATTCAAGTTATTGGTCACAGTAATTGCTTAAAGTTAAAGTATATTGATTCTGATTGTTTTCGTGTGGAGGGATTTAAAGGCGTGTCTTTTTGTATTGTTGGGATTTTTAAGCTGATGGGATAAGTTCTAGTTCGGCGAGACCTTGGATTAGCATCTTGAATTGCAAAATCAAATTTTAGAACATCATAAACTTATACTGTCACTTACGGGATATCTTTCGCGATTGTGGAAGACTGGAGAATGCGGGACAACCAGTCAACCCGCGATCGTGACGCTCGCAACAGCAACGAAATATCGAGAGCTCAAAATAATGAACAATCACTGAAGATATCCCGTAAGTGACAGTATAAGTTTAGTTGTAGACCGTGAAAGTTTAAAACAGTGTTTAGGATATCATGTTCTTACGAACTCAATCTTGGTTTTCTAACGTTGTAAAGTACATAGATACCTAATAACGAATCGTCATCATCTGCCCAGCCTTTTCCCAACAATGTAGGGGTCGACTTCCAGTCTAACCGTGTGCAGCTGAATACCAGTATTTTACATGGAGCGACTGCCTATCTCACCTCCATACCCACTTAGTACTGGGCAATACGATACCCCTTGGTAAGACTGACTTCATTCAACCACATAACTAACTACTTTCTCCATCTTTCCAGGTCACTAAAATGACGTAACCACCATACGCCTCCCACTGCTCTCCCGGCGCACGCTAGCCGCGATGTCTGCCTACCTTCGCTTACTGCTGGTGTGCGGCGCGGTGCTGGCCGCAGCGACATTGTCGCGCGCCGCCTGCCCGTGGGCGTGCTCGTGTCGCGCTGCGGCGGCTGACTGCGCTCACAGGGGGCTGCTGCATGTGCCCAAGAGGCTGCCCACTGACTCGCTAAGACTGTGAGTACAACTGACAAGGCTTTATAAATAAAAGTCTTTCTGCGTGGCCGCCATTTTGAAAATAAAACAAAATGGCGGATGTTACGCAGGGCAAATAATTCAAAGCCCTATTACTTAATTGTTTTTCTCTTGTATTGGTACTACCTATTTGACATTGAATGTCAAAAAGATTAGACGGATTGTCGATATGACTGACGCCAGACGATCATTAAGTGTCACTTCTCCTGGCGTCCCCTGGACGTTATTATAATACAGTAACAATGTCCTAATGACTGTCAACGAACTATTCATTGATTTTTCACGATATTAAATCGTTTACACAGTTTTTAAAGTCTACATTACCAAGCCGCTTGACCGCGGGCGTCTTCCGCGACACGCGATCGTAGCCGAAAGTATGCTGCGACGCGTGATTGGCACCGTTCACCTATCGTCGCATCCGATCGGATCCTTTCGGCTGTCAACAAGGTAGGAATGAAACTATTTGACTAGGCGCAGAAACGGATACGTTCGCAAGTGACGGTACGGATCCGATCGTATGCGTCGACATCCTACCAGATGAGATCGCCTGTCGCCGCATCCGTTCGTGTCCTTTCCGATCCGATGCGATACGAGCCGGAAAATCATCCTTTATTTTTTAACGTCAAACTTAATAAAGAAATAGATTTGATTCTAGTTGCCCATTCGTAAAGGTATCCGAAACTATCGTATAAAGAAAATACAAACTCAACGATACACTTTTAAAGTGTTTTATAATCCTACTAATATTATAAATGCGAAATATTTTATACAGGGTGTGTAAACAGACCCTTCACATAGCCGTCAACCAAGCATTCTGTACATCAAACTAAGTAACTTTACTTTACTTAACGGTTATGTTAAGGGTCTATTTACAGCCTTTATAGGTACAGTTTTGATTGCCTCATTGGTCGAGTGGTCGCTAGCGCGACTATCTACGCGCAAATCTTAATGTATTTTCCACTGCAAACAGCAGCCTGAACAGCGCCAAAATAAACACAAAAATATACCAAGAACTTTTATCTGCGAGCCCGCCAAAATTGTACCGCTAAAGGAAAGTAGCTCCCAAATATTGATGTAATACCAAAAACCATGAAAACTATCTAAACTACCAATAAACACCCCATAGCATTTATGGGGGTGAGGAACCTCATTGTAATATACCCTTGTATTATAGAAAAACCTTCCGATATTTTCTTAGGGATAGGATCCCCGGGGAATTACTATAGAGTGTTGAAAATGCAGACGAGACATTTTATTCAGCTGCATTTGGGACATGTGATGCCGGGAGCATGGCGGCTAAGACCATGAGTTACGAACGAAATTGCTTTAATCACCATGCTTGGTAGACAGATTGGCGATCGTTATTATAATTTTGTTGTAAGATTTTGAACTATCATGGTCACTAACATTAAAACAAAAATTCAAAAATTATAATGCAATGCTGCCAGTCTTCTGGGCACGTTTCCAGATGACAGCGATGCGGAGGAATACTTTGACGCCTGAGTGTCCTATTATGTCGTTGTTTAGATGTTTACTTTTAGTCTTATTTTTATCATTACTTTAGTTCTTTTTAGTCTGTAAATAAAAAAATAAAAAAATATTCATTAATATCGGGAACTCAAAGTAAACAGTAAACATGGTCAATATCCCGTTTCTAGTATAAATAATATTATTTTGTTATTACAAAGAAAGAAAAAGTATATATTAGACTCACACAGGACAAAACTAAAAAAAATAGATGACATTACAATAATACAAATATTATAAAAAAAAATAAACTTAAGAAAAAGATAAAACAAATGAAATTGGTCCTGTACGAGGGCAAAAGGTCCCTATCTCAGCACGATGCTGCAACATTTTAAAAACAAAAAAGTCACAGCGCTGGTATTCTGCAGACAAGAGAACGCTACTATGCCCATTATCTTCAAGACATAAATTATCAAAACTTATACTGTCACTTACGGGATATCTTCCGTGATTGTTCATTATTTTGAGCTCCCGAAAAAAAAGCCGCTGCTCCGTGAAAGCTTAAAACAGTGTTTCATAAATTATCAGTTTATAACATACTACTAGCCCGCGACTTGGTCCGCAAAAATTGTGATAGCTCGGCTAATTTGCATGATATAAATATAATGTATAGCCTATGTTATTTCCTGACAATGTAGCTTTCTAATTGTGAAAAAATGGTTAAAATCGGTCCAGTAGTTACGGAGTTTATTCGATTCAAACATACAAAAAAATCTTTCCTCTTTATTATATTAGTATAGAAGTATAGATTAAATTGATTGACCACTTTTTATTAAATCACATCAGGAACCACGTTGTTTTAAGCTTTAAGGGTTTACAACTAAACTTATACAGTCACTCTCGATCATGGCGCTTGCAACAGCGTTGAAATATCGGGAGTTTAAAATAATGAACAATCACGGAAGATATCCAGTAAGTGACAGTATAAGTTTAATAGGGGCCATGTTTACTTCCATTATCAAGCATGAAGATAGATTTCGAGCCGCTCCTGATAATATTCTGGTACAAAATACAAAAACAGCACGACCCCAGGATCAAATACAGGTCCTCACTTAGCAATTTCATACTTGACAAACAAAGAAACCTTCAAAATGCGCCTGAAAATTACAAACTTCATTTCATCATTAAATTCAGTAATATTTATGAACTCAACTATAAAAGAATCAGAGAACATTCTCCATTCTTTAATAGCTATTTTAAAATGCAGATTTTATGATAACAAAAGCTCACGTTTCTCTGAATATGTTCCTCTTTTATCTGCCAGATAGTTTTAGATCTAGCGTGCAGGATTCATTTTGATTCACTTCCATTCAGAAAATAAGAGAAGATTTTTCTTCTCTACCGATTCGTAATTCTACAAACTATTGGTTGGTAGGGGAGATGGGACGCTCGGGTAGACAAGTGTTAATTGTTTTTTTCTTTTCTTTGGTGTTTTTGTGTGATTGTGGAAAGATAAGGAAGGCTTTGTCTTATTTGTTTTGAGTACTAATAGAAAAGAAAATTGGACTAGGCGATGGTGCGAAGAGTCTGTTTAGGTTTATGGCCCAGATATGAGCAATATGTATTTAGGGTACGATGGAACTGACACTCTACGATGAAACTGATGATAAAATGTCCCTAAATAAAAAATATATATAAAAATTGGACTTACTGTATGTGCTTACTTCCTGTGGTACTTACTTCTGGCGCAACATTCACAGTTAAATAGAAAACAAAAACAGATATTTGTGTTTCGCTTGTCGCCGAAAAAAAACAAACAAAATACTACAACAGCAGAAAATGTAACCAGTAAATTAAAAACAATTAATTTTTATGTTGTTATGCCCGACAGGGCCCACAATGCTCCAAAATGAATGTATGTCTTTATGTACCTACCACCTAAGTTCACATTGTGGAATGCAATAAACGTATTGGGTATTGAGTACAAACAGTAATTCAAACAAACACATTGTCAATAACGATTTCGGTACTATCCGTAAAAGATCGCGGTGGAAATTAAATACAGGGCCCTTCATGAAGCCGTCAACCAAGTAACACTGCGTAAAAATTATTGCTGAGAAAAGCTTTCTTTTTGTTGGAAAAAAAACCCTTTTTATGGTAGTAATCAATGTAACACACTCAAAACATTGTGCTGATGGATGCATTAAATAGTACAAGGGTCATGGAGCCATTTAAATTGAATTTAAAAAAAAAAACTTGTGAAAAGTTTGGAACTTTGACCTTCAATATCTTCGTAACTAAAAGGTTTCCAGGTTCCGACCACAACGCAAGCAAAGCCACGAACAAAAACTAGCATTTAATAAAAATTCAACTTTAACTTACTGTAACAGTCATTCAACTACTCTCAATATTCTTGCAGTCATTTTAAAAACTACAATATCTCCGAAGCACCTCTGTCCCCACCTGTACCTAAGGGTGGGTTCATATTAGCATCATATTGGTCGGGACAGCACGTGCCGACAATATGTCTTCATGTGTGCGCAGGTCTATAATATTATGTTATTTCTTGTATACAAATATGTAGACTTTATTGATTTAAACTGGTGAGGTGTTGAAGAATTAAGGAAGTGAAGCTTTTACATTCTTCAGTTCAGTCTTTTACGATTCCGTACCTCAGTTGGCAAAAACGGAATTAATAAAGGATCACTTTGCTGTCCGTCTGTCTGTCAAGACCCTTTTTCTCAGGATCGCGTGGAGGTATCAAGTTGAAATTAATATCAAATACTCCTTCTGCCCCTTGGAGCAGCAGAAAATTAACCTTAAACTGAATAAAGAAAGATTACATGGGACTTAAAAATACCCGACGAAATGTGTCTGTACTCTACGTTACCTCTACATAACTCCTTGAAGAAAGCAAGCGTGATGTTATGCCTTGAGTTAAGAGCGTTAACGTCTTACGGCATTTCATACAAACTTTCAAGTTATTTTATTTCAAAATGACTGAACCGATTTTAACGAAACTTCGTACGCATAAGCAGGATACATAAGTCTAAAAACTTGACAGAGAACATTTTCGAAAAATAGTGTTACAGCTAAATTAGAATATATAGAAACAGAAATTTCCAATTATCTTTTTTTTTAAAAGACATTTCGAAAATGTTCTCTGTCAAGTTTTTAGACTTATGTATCCTGCTTATGCGTACGAAGTTTCATTAAAATCGGTTCAGTCATTTCGATAAAAAGGACTTAAACGTTTGTATGAAATGCCTCTTAATTATAAGCAAATAAACCAGTTGGTATTGCCTTTATCTACCCCTTTTCAAGCAATGCGACAATTTCTTTTGACTTTGTTCTTACCAAATAAAAGAAAATACATATTCATATATTTGGAAAGCGTTTTTCCTAAATTGCACAAAGGACGTAGAGAGGGCGCCTCGGACGCAACTTCCTGTTGTAATAAAAAGGAAAAATTTACATTTCCGGTTCTGTCCGTGCATATGCAAAGTAATGTTAAAAGAAAGGCTTTTTCGGGTAAATTTTTGTTTTTATCTTTTTGTTTTATGCAAAGTAAACAAATACATAACATCACGCCTGTAATCCCCGAAGGGTTAGGCAGAGGCCTAATAGTACAGCCAAATATTGCCAGTTATGTTTAAGTCCCGTGTAGGGAGCGAGCCTATTCCCATCAACCGGACACAATAAAGACTCCGTGGCTGGTACTGAGAAATTCTTAATAGAAAAAAACAATTTGCCCGACTCGGGAATCGAACCCACGACCTCATGCGTAGCAGTCGCGATTGCGACCACTAAAACAACGACTCAGTCCACAATAATTACTTTAAGAAAAAAACAAAAAGAACAACAAAATTCTCTCTCAAATCCAAGCGAGTACTGCCATCTCAGCTTACTGCTTACCTCACTGTGATATACAGTGTTGTGTAGAATATGTACAGTCACACGCAAGAAGATGAGCTCACTTGGAGAAATTGAATAAGGGGGTTGAAACTTTGAGGCCGCGGGGTCCGAGTGCCCACCAGTGGCGAAGGTTCCATACAACTCGGTTCCTACCGGCTTCCCTTTGAAAAATGGCACAGTCAGTATTCTATAGGCAAATAATATAATCACATTAGAGATATGTACACCGGGTTACCTCTTACAAAAATTGACTCTTCGCTACTGGTGCCCACAGTATTTTTAAGTTAAATTTTAAACGCCTAGTTGACACTACCCATGACCCAACAGCTGGCTTTTATCTTGGCCATACAACGTGGCAACGCCGCCAGTCTCTTGGGCTTATTACCAGCTGACAGCGTTGAGGAGGAGTTTTTGATGACGATTTATAGTTGGTTGTTAGCATAGTTTAATTTATTTAATCGTTTTTAATCGTTGTTTTCTCAGTAACTATTCTGTTTTACGATTTAATAAATTAATTGCGAATGTTTCAATATTCTAGCTCTGTATTATTTACTATTTTAGTGATTTCTCTGACTGGGAACTGAAACTTGACACAGAAAACTAATTTTAAATGTAGCTTAGAATAGGAACACATATTCTTGCACGTGACTGTACATTGAGAAGTTCAATGAGGATCATTTGCAGGATTCCTTCCAAGCGTTTTATGAAAGTAGGGAGCCGCGGGCGAATAGGGGGAGCATGCTCGGGGTGCGAGCGGGACTGTCTTCAAAAGATTTCTTCAAAATATCTTTCCACAAATCTCTTTCTTTTATCACCTTCTAATTGTAGCTAAGTTATTTCTTTTTTAAATGCATTTTTGTGACAATCAAATAATTTCTTATTTTTCGAAATGTATAACATAAAAAAGAGGAGTTACGGAGATTTTGGGGGGAAAGTTCCAATTTTTTCACAAGTTTACAAAAAAAAAAACACAAGTTTTTATTGTTATAACTTGCTTTAAATATCTCCACGACCCCCGTACTATTCAATGCATCCGTCAACATAATGTATTGAGTAAGTTACATCGATTCCTACCGTAAAACGTGATTTTTCACCCGAAAAAAAAAAGTCATTTGCCAGCAATAATTTCTGCTTAGATATAGTTACTTGGCTTGGTGAACAGAATGATGGGTTGACGGTTTTGTGAAGGGTCTGTTAACACCTTGTATTATGGTCGCCCTACTCTCTAGCCAGCGGCATCGTCTCCTCGTCTTCCAATGAACGTTTCCGCTCGATAGCTCCTCTATATTACATCCACAAGTAAACTCCCTTAAATTGAGCATTATACTCAAATTATTGTGGTTTAGAACCACTTGGCTGTGAGGGGCTCGTGACTAAACAATAACATTCATTACATACCGAGTTCCTCCGTGCCTCGGAAAGCACGTTAAGCCGTTGGTTCCGGCTGTAATTTCGAGATCTTTGACAGTCGTTACAGGTAGTCAGAAGCCTGGAAATCTGACCACCAGTCTTACCGATTCGTATCGTGTTATCCGGTAACTGGGTTGTGGAGGTCAGATAGGCAGTCGCTCCTTGTACAATACTGGTATTCTTGGCGTACGGTTAGACTGGAAGCCGACCCCAAAATAGCTGTGAAAAGGCAGGCAGATGAAGACCTCCTCCATATCCCACAGTAGAAACCCTTGAACAGCGAATTGTACTCAAAAAACTGTGGTTTAGAATAAATTGGCTTAGCCCGCGGGTGCTTTTGAAATGAATGGTATTGATGTAGTGGCTTGCGGTCAAAGTAAATGGTTTGTAATACCGCATAGTTGCTCTTGGTCGGGCTGTTTGTGTATGTGTGATTATTAGAGACCGGATCCTTCCGTATCGTGTGGTTGCTACCTAACCTGGTTTCAGAGTTTTTATGCCGCCCATGGGCTTCTGACTTGGCTTTACATGCCGTCGAGAAATATCGCTGGTTTGGTTTCCTCATGATTGTTTTCCTTCACCGAATCAAGTGATAGTTATACAATACGCACATGAATCCGAAAAATCAGAGGTGCATGTCTTGGGTTTCAAACTCGAGACTTTTATCTTGGTCCGACAGTCACAGCACTTGCTATTTACAGCAATGTAATTGCGTGATGAATTATGGCTCACTGTCTCTAATAGAGGAAACTAGTGTTCTAGCAGTAAGAACTTTATTCTTGGGTTCGAACCTATGTCTTGGCAGTCCGCAGGTCACACCACAAGGCTATGTGATATATTCCCATGGGCGTTGACAGAAACTACGGAACGCCATCGCCATTTGCTATCGATACTACACATAATCTTCAATCTACAAGTTCATACATCTGGTCGTACACGCACACCGGTTGCCAGTACCTGACTATTCTGAATAAAATCAGCTGCAGCGCCTCCCCGCTGGCATATATCGTACATCCAAACAAAAAGACGAAGTTTTATCATACACTGAAATGTCTGAACTAAATATAACGTCCTCCATTTAGACAGATTTTATTCAGATTTTGCTCTGAAGCAGTAATAATAATAAATCAATGACCATAAGCTACACAGCATTTTTAAATTGAAAAGAAAAGACGCATCGGTTCCATGATTACCTATTAGAGAGCCTTCTTATCGCCCCCTACCGTCCCTCTTTTGACAAAGTGCGCAATAATATAGTATTTGGCGAAACGTTTCCGAATGATAATTGTTATTAATAGCTATGGGGTGAGCATAGAAGGCCCATAATGTAGTATTTATTTTAGGTTTGGGAATAAAATTGTACCCTATGGTAATGTGGTTTTGAACTGTTCACTATAGTATACCTTTTGGGGGAAGCCTGTGGAACTGGACATCTTTCGACTGATATACTGGGTGATTTGTTAAAAGTTGCCAATACTTTATGGGCCTGTTTTCATTTAAAAGAAATAACTTTTATTATGGGGATTAAAGTAAAAAGCAACAACGAAACTTTAAATAAACTATACAATAGCTGTTCTATACATTCTATTGGTCGCGTAACTCGAAAAAATGTAAGCAACAGCAGAATTTTTTCGTCATATTAATTTCATAGTTTGTCCCCATATTAGAAGTTGCTCATATTTATGAGTATTTCGCTCTCTTAAACTCAAAGTATTGCCCGAGTTTATTCAATCTCTGTACAAATGTTTACTGAAAATGAACTCTGACTACGCCTACTCTTACATAAAATATAAAAGATTTTTAGAAAATCATCCACTTCTGATGACAAGATTTTTGGTAACAAATCCAGAATTCATGCTGCTACTAACAAAATCATATTGAAAAAAAAAACAATAACACTTAACCAGCCACGGGAATTGGAGCCAGGGGGCCTAAAAAGGCCTTTAGCAGAATCATAGCCTTTTCACAACCATTTTGGGGTCGGCTTCCAGTCTTACCGGATGTAGCTGAATACCAGTATTATACGTGGAGCGACTGCCTATCTGACCCCCACAACCCAGTTAGCACCGGGTAAAACGATACCCCTTGGTAAGACTTGTTGTCAGAACTTCTTGTCACTGAGTACCTGTAACGACTGTCAAAGATCTACAATTGAAAGCAGGGACCTACGGCTCAACGTGCTTTCCGAGGCACGGAGGAAATTCGGTATGTAATGGCAGAATCATAATAGGATAATAATATGATTATATTGCAATTCGTAAAATGGTCGCAGACGCACTTAATATTATGCCTTTTTATTGACTTTGTAACCATTTTACGAGTTTTAACGAAATTCATATTATTATTCTGTTATGATTTATAGCGGCCTTTTTAGGCCCCCAGAAAAAAGGCCGCTTTAGGACAGGAGTAGTTTAAGTTAATGGGCATAGACCCATAAACTTAAACAACTGCAAAAAGGCTGTTAATAAAAAAGAATATCTTACAGTAACATTAAAACTATAAGTTGTGCAAAAGAATCTTTATCATTTTTCTGTCACTATTTTTCATTCTTAGTTTTCTTTCACGACACCCGCGGGTGCGGACCGGCTACCGTTTTCGTTAGCAGACACCTAATAAATACTGCTATTTAATTTGCTTCCCCTAGATTGCACATTTAATTCCTTATAGCGCTGCGTCCACTGCGGGCTTGGCAGGAAGCCAGCCACTGCTATGCGGATAATTGATCAACCTTATTGAAAACTGTCTTTTTGATTTAGTAGTTTGAATGCTGTGGGAAAATCTGAGCAGAATTTTGGGTTAAATTTTCAAGATAAGAATAATACGGAAAGAAGATATTTGTACCTGAGTTTCAATCTAACTGCAGGTTATCCAACTATCGGTTAGGCAGAGGTGTACCTAATAGTACACTCACATTTCGCCAGTTATGTTTAAGTCTGTTATGTTTATGTTTAAGTTGTTCTGTATGGTGTCCGGACGTAAAGAATAGCACCATCCCATATCTTCCCGTGGGTGTCGTAAGAGGCGACTAAGGGACTTACCAGAGAATGGGCAGCAGCGTTCTCTGTGTTTTATAACAACCATACTGCGATCGCCAACCCGCCTGCCAAGCGTGGCGATTATGGCAAAACCCCCCTTCTTGGGGGAGGCCTATGTCCAGCAGTGGACGTCTTTCGGCTGAAATGATGATGATGATGATGATGTTTAAGTCCCATGTAATAGGGGGCGAGTCTGTTGCCATCAACCGATTCAGACTCCGTGGTCGCTACTGAGAAATTCCTGATGGAAAAACTCAATGATACTTTGCCCGACCCGACGAAAATCGAATGAATAGTTTAGGCGCTACGGAGGAACATACGTAAATACAAACATACATTCTTAGACTGCTAAAATCATAACCCTTCCTTTTGGCTTGGCCGTACGCCGTAGTCGGATAAAAATATACATGCACATCACGTAACGCCACAAATTCCTCTCAACGGCGCCGGCGCCCTCCTGACAACGTGATATAAGTTCCAAAGAACCATGCAGCACTCTAACCATTCACTGTCGACTCGAAGACTCACGAAAACAAATGAGAAATAGTTCTGGATAGTTCTAGAACTCCGTAATTATTTGAAGTAGTATAACTTGGTTCGTTCGCGAATAGTTTCACTTGATCGCTTGCAAGGAGGCTGTACAGTCGCGGTGTGACGGAGATTAGAGTGCGTTTTATTTTTACCCGACTGTGGTAAAGCTAAAGGAAGGGTTATGGTTTTGTTTGTTAAATTTGAGGGGTGTGAGTCTTGGGGAGAATGAGGAATGGTTGAGGTGTTTAAATCACGAATATGCAAAGTAAACTACCTGAGATTTTATAAAAAATATTTGCGACTTTTTTCGGTACCTATCAAAAAATATAAACCCCGAATGGCGCTTGTTTTCCCCGTCTTTGCGATAATTTTTTTGTTCTAGACCATACCTGGGAACCTTCTAGTTACGGAGATATTGGGAGATTTTTTTAATGTAATATTTTTACTTTACACACCTCCACGCCCCCGTATTATTCAATCCATCCATCGCCACAATGCTTTGAGTGCGTTCCATCGAGACCTACCGTAAAACTTGATTCTTCACCCAAAAAAAAAAAGTCGTTTCCCAGCAATAATTTTTGCGTAAAGTTACTTTGTTTGATGTGCGTAAGTCCAAATTGATTTTGTTTTTTTTTTAAATTTTCGGCAAAGAGATGTGCGTCTTTACGGCGTGAATTTTTTTTTTTTAATTTAAATTGTGTTTATAAATAGAATATCATAAATAACCATGATTATTAAAAAAATAAACATTTACTTTTCAAAAAGTCGTTTCCCAGCAATATTTTTTGCGTCAAGTTACTTAGTTTGATGTACAGAATACTTGGTTGACAGCTAAATAACGCTCTCACTGGGAGGACGTCTGTGTCCTAGCAGTGGGAACATTATAAGCCGATAAAGAGTAATGGATTCTTGGATGCCGATTCTTCTCCATAGGAAACGACAAACCCGAACCGTGCACCTTTTTTGTCGACGTTTTATAAGTGCCCATCTAGGCCTATGTGAAATAAAATACTTTGATTTTGTATTTTTTTTTAAATGCATTCATTTTACTTGAAAATCTTCAGAACAAAAATCGGAACCAACTGCCATAATGAACAGTTACACTAACTGAAAAGGAATGCCCAGCTAACAAAATTAGAAACTAAATCAGTAACGTATAAAGTTACCACTTAGTAACCGATTTAACTTGTATCAATAACAGTAACTTGATATTAAACTTAACTGAAATAAACTGGCGAACGAATGGAATGAGAGTGAATGAACAGAGGAATGGGAAGTCATTCCTTAGTTCAATTAAGACAAGTAATAGTTATTAATCAATTTATTCAAGTACTAGCTTAGGCCCGTGGCTTCGTCCGCGTGGAGTTAGGTAACCGGAAGCAGTTGTACACCAGTATTTTACAAGGAGCGACTGATCTGACCTCCACAACCCAGTTAATACTGGGTAATACGATGCGCAGTGGTTAGACTGGTTGTGAGACTTTCGGGACACTGACTAACTGTAACGACTGTCAAAGATCTTCATTTGACAGTCTCCCGACTGTCAAATGGCGGAATATCGGCAACTCAAAATAAATAGAAAACATGTTAAACATCCCGTTTTTAGTGTTAATGATAATGTTATTGACCATGTCGGTTTTAAAACTAAAGTATCCTTTGTTCAAATCCAGGTTATAAACTATTTGTGTGCCAAAATTTCATCCAAATCCGTTTAGACGTTTTTGCGTGAAAGAGTAACAAATAGTTTATTATCACAATTAGCATAATCAGTACATTTAAACGTGTTTGGAGCCTCATTTTAAGAAAAACAGTGCGTGGATTAGGAGACTCCGCGCTTCCATATCATTGCCGTATACTAACTATGAGTTACAAAAAAGTTGTGTACTATGACTTTAGGACATCACATTATAAACTTTAAACGGCAATCACTTCTCCGCTCACCTGTACCGCTGCAGACGGATATTAATCAATGCAAATACTGAGTTTAATTAAAACTGTGTTTAAACTAAAGTCGTTTGCTTCAGGCTTCGACTTCGACTTTCATGGCGATTGAAAGTAAACGGAGTAGTTGCGTAAAGCTGCTTTGAAAGACAGATGAAGTTTTATTGGAGAGCTTTTGATTCACAGTGTATTTATTTAAACAGTATTTTTATTTCATTTCGAGGAGCTCGTGGCTGAATATTAACAGCCGCTCGGGCCGATCTTAAGGTTAAGCCGTGCTTGCCTAGGTTGTTTCGTAGATGGGTGACCACCCATTACATATCGAGTCTCCTGTGCCTTCGAAAGCACGTTACTGTCATTTGTAGATCTTTGACAGTAGTTACAGGTAGTCAGTGCCTCGAAGTGTGACAACCAGTCTTACCAAGCCGGTATCGTATTCTCCGGTACTAATTGGGTTGTGGAGGTCAGATAGGCAGTCGCTCCATGTAAAATACTGGTATTCAGCTGCATCCGGTTAGACTCGACCGACCCCAACATAGTTGGGAAAAGCCTGGCAGATGATGATTTTTCTTTCATTTATTGAAGGATAGTCGTGTAGTTTAGCGCGACTGCTGAACATCGGGTCGTCTGTTCGACTTCCAGTTCGGGTACAGTGATAATGGGTCTTTTCCAACAGAAATTTGTCAGTAGCAGCCCGGAACCTGTCAGCCCGGTTGATGGCAATAGGCTCACCCCCTATTACAAGGGACTTAAACATAACTGGCGAAATGTGGGTGTACTATTAGGTACACATCTGCCTAACCCCTCGGGGATGAAAAGTAAGATAGTTTTCTGAAAAATGCATAGTGTACCTTCACAATAAAAATTATAATTTATAACAAACGAAACTGCTTGGTAAAGCTAACACAAAATATTATAATACAAACACCAAAATACAAATAAGTTAGAATTTAAAATCATCTTTTCCAAACACGTTAAATGTATGCCATGACACGCTTCAAAATCTTTTTTATACGTTCTATAATCTATGGTATATAGACATAATCCTCTTTTGAACATACACAGATGGTCTATTTAATCTATGCCTTGTCTATGGACCACACTTATGAGTTTATTTATGGTACTGTGAATAAACAAAAAGATTATGGATGATTTTGAGATTTATATTTTATCTTGGGTAGTCGTGATTTCCCGGATGTTTTAAGGTCTGGTCTGGTCTGATTGTAATGTTCTC
Source organism: Noctua fimbriata (assembly GCA_905163415.1). NCBI lineage: Eukaryota > Metazoa > Arthropoda > Insecta > Lepidoptera > Noctuidae > Noctua > Noctua fimbriata. The sequence continues at coordinate 693,578 of LR990949.1, read as the reverse complement.
AAGATAGAGACTAGCTTGGGTTATTTTTTTCCATAATAAGTGTTATAAAAACAAGATGGCCCTGCCAATATGACGATAAATGAAAACACTGGGAATACTAGTTCATATGAATATTTTACAATTATCAAATAAATCCTCTTCATCATTTCCCTGCCCTTATCCCAGCTTATTTGGGGTCGGTGTAGCATGTCTTCTTCTTCCATACTTCTCTATTACTCGTCATCTCAGCAGTCATCTCCTTTCCAGCCATATCATCCTTCACACAGTCCATCCATCGTTTCTTTGGTCTTCCTCTACTCTTATAGCCATATACATTCATATTCAACATTTTCTTCACTACATTTTCCTCATTCCTCCGCATCACATGTCCATACCACGATTACCACACAACTTTTCAGTCACCGGCGCCACTTTCAGACTTCCTCTTATGTACTCATTCCTTATTTTATCCATTCGCGTTACACCACACATTCCCCTTAGCATTCTCATCTCAGCCACATGCAAATGACTTTCATTCATCCCTTTTGTTGCCCAACATTCTGATCAAATAAATCCTAACAAAAAATTAAAAAATGATGTAAAACTGTTGACGAATTAGACTGACGAAATGTGGGTGTCCTATAAGTATTACTATCCCAATATTACGATAGATATAGTGTGCAAGGAGCATATGCCAATCAAGACGCGGTTTCTCGACTTCTTGAGTTCCCAAATTTCTCGAGAATTCCCGCTTCTGAATATCCTCCGCCGTTTTGACTAGTGGCTGTTACACTAAAACTTTTATATTACCCCTTTTAATTGTAGTCTCACACAAATCATTGTCAAGTATCAATTTTACATTGTAACCAGAAGTAATTAGCATAAATTTTAAACTATCATGGTCACTAACATTATTATTTACACTAGTAACGGGATATATACCATGTTTACTGTTTTCATTGAGGTCCCGATATTTCGGCGCTGTTGCAAGCACCGTGATCACGGAGAAACTGGAGAAAAACAACACAAAACAAAACAAAAAAAACAGCGGTAAACATGGTAAATATCCCGTTTCTAGTGTAAATAATATAGTTATTAGCATATCATACACATAATGAAGAAAAAATGTAGGTCTATTGTTATTGTAGAAGATAAATCATAAAGTACCGCGCAAGCTTCCTCTACCAAAATAAAAGTATATTTAAATCGGATCAGTAATCACGGAGAAACCGGTGAACCGGTGGTGTTTTTTTGTTACCCTGTTTGAGTGTCTCACTGCTGGGCAAAGGCCTCCCCTTTCTCCTTCCAACCTCACCGTCCTGTGCGATATCTGGCCATGTTCGCCCCGCAAACGAGATCAGACCGTCACCTTCGCCGCGGTCTACCTCGACGGCGATATCCTCCGACAGGCGTCCAGTGGGTGACGATCGTTGCCCATCTCTCCGGGCGCAATCGTGCTACATGGCCTGCCCACTCCCACTTCAGCTTGGCTGTTTTTTCTCCAACATCTGCTACTTGAGTAATGGAGCGCAGAACTTAAAAACAAAGATGCTGATGCTCACATAACTACCTCCTTTTGAAGAAGTCGGTTAAAAATGACATCGCACCTCCTTAAGTGTTAGGCAGGTGTACTTATTAGCGCGCCCACTTTTCGCTAGTTATCATAATCATTCTCCAGTCCTTATCTCAATTTATTTGTTCGGCGCAGCATGTCTTCTTCTTCCATACTTCTCTATTACTCGTCATCTCAGAAATGACTTTTCGCCAGTTTCATTTCAACTAAAGTATCCAACATTATTTTTAGTATATGCGAAACCTGAATATAGTTTGTTCATAATAAGTAACTGAATCGATTCCAATAATTTTAAACCATGTTATATTTTGTCCCAAAAATATTTAAAAAAGGTTACAAGTTGGATACCGAGCGACACTAAGTACCTATCGCCATCATTTAGGTACCTACTGCCACATTATCATTATCAATGAGCTAAAGACGACGCCGCGTGGTGACCACCTTTTTGTGCGGACAACCAGGTAACAGAACAAGCTTATAACTTTTTGATTTTTCATGATACAGTTTTGTTTTGTACATAGATTCTTTACATAAAAATACTAGTCACGTGTTTTAGGTTTCGCATATACTAAAACTAATGTTGTAAAAGAAATGACATCCATGTCCTTTCTACAATATTTACAGTAACTTTCATGAGGAAAGCATAACATTGTTGTAACAATGAAAGCGCACAAAACGGTTCTAAAATAAACTGCATTGCGTAAGCAATTACTCCTCGTTCGGGAGTTATGTGCTGGTAAGACGTGTGAACAGAAGTTTCAGTGTGCACAAAATATGGAATTATTTCCCTGCGTAGTTTTTTGACGTTTTTTTTTATTGTAGATTGAGTAAAGGTGGATGGCTAGAAAAGGGTCTGAGAAAGATTATAGCTATAACAAATCCTAAATGCCGTTCGAAATGAGAAATCTAAAGATGATTTGCAAATACCTATTCAATTATACCCCACTAAAAAACAAAATCGACGAACTATGTTAATAGTTCGTCGATTAAATTTTTTTATTATTCACAATATGGCGTCTGGTGGTCGCCATATTGAATTTAGATTGTGTGTCTTTACTGACACTCGCAAGAATAAGACAAATCGATTGACTTAAAAATCATCAAAATCTGCTCACGCGTTTGGTCTCTAGAGTGCCACAAAAAACCAATCATACAAATATAGGCTGATAAACACATTACCTTCCTCCAGTTGGGTAAAAAACGAGATTATGTCACAAAGATGATTAAGCTAAATCAAGCAAGCCTTTGTAGAAATCAATATAGATCCAAGTTTAACTCACGAGATTGTTGAAACAAAACCAAAATCTCCAAAACCTATTTTTATTATTTAAATCATTTCTGTCTGTCCTAGTACATAAAGGAGATCATTTATTCAGCGCGTATCTTTTTATTTTGGACAGGCACAACCAAGTAGCCAGGATTATTCACCAGCAACTTGCCTTGAAATATAAACTTGTGGAATCTGAGGTACCGTACTACAAGTAGGTATGTGCCCGACCCAGTTATCGAGAAAGACCATGTCACGCTGTACTGGGATCAGTCTATCATTACTGACAGGACTATTGTCGCCAATAAGCCTGACAAAGTAGTGATAGACCGATTAGCGCGCCGCGTAATGACAGTCGAAAAAAAATATATATGTAGGGTACCAGACGCCAGCACCTCCATCTACTACAATATGTCTTTCTTTAATAGATCGCGAAAGCATTAGGTTCAAGGTTGATTGCGAAAAGACAGTTTTGAGTAGCTTGATGTCCTGCGTCTGTACCTCATGCATCTAATCTATCTGAAACCATCTCATCATCATCATCATTCATCATTTCAGCCGAAAGACGTCCACTGCCGGACATAGGCCTCCCCTAAGTGCTGCCACATTGACCGGTCCCGTGCGACTCGCATCCAGCTCAAACCATTTCATACTGATTCTTCTAGCCTCTGGTTTTCAATGTTTTATTTTGGCAATCCATAAACGTAAAACTTCTGCACCCAATTTATGTACCACCACCATAAAATAATGATGAATGTTGCTCATAAAGCCTACAGTAAACGGATGAATAATGTGCCGCGATTCGCAGGAGCTCAAGCCGTACGAAACGACTGACTACTGCAAATACAGGGTGTAAACAGACCCTTAACGAAGCCGTCAACCAAGCATTCTGTACATCAAACCAAGTAGCCCCACGCAAAAAATATTGCAAGGAAACGACTTTTTTTTTTGGGGTGAAAAATCACGTTTTACGGAAAAACTCAATGTAACGCACTCTAAACATTGTGCTGATGGATGCATTGAATAGCGAACGGGTCATGGAGATATGAAAAATAAAGTTATAAGCTTAAAAAGTAGTATTTAAAAAAAAACTTGTGAAAAAGTTGGACCTTTGACCCCAATATCTCCGTAACTAGAAGGTTCCCAGGTATGGTCTAGAACAAAAAAAATGATCGCAAAGACGGGGAGAACAAGTGCCTATCGGCTATGTTAACGATCTTTTTACACCCTTTAATGGTGTAAAAGTACCCTTAACGAAGCTGAGAGACATTTCTTCTTCCCGTTATTGCGATAATTTTTTTGTTCTAGACCATACCTGGTAACCTTCTAGTTACGGATATATTGGGGGTCAAAGGTCCAACGTTTTCACAAGTTTTTTTTTTTAAATACAAGTTTTTAATATTATAACTTTACTTTAAATACCTTCACAACCCCCGTACTATTCAATGGGTCTACCAACTCAATGTTTTGAGTGCGTTACATTGAGTTCTACTGTAAAACGTGGAGTTACTTAGTTTGATGTACAGAATGCTTGGTTGACGGCTTCGTGAAGGGTTCGTTTACACCCTGTATTTAAGTTGCCTCAGTAAGGTCTTAAAAATATGATGGTTACACATTTACAAACTAAAATCATTGTTATTTTTAAAAGAATGGAAAATCTCACATGGGTTTTGAAACAATTACATTTATGCATATAATTTATGATAATAAGATTTATTTTCTCATGAAATATGATTTTATAAACACAACACCTGCCTTTTGATGCCCAGTTGGTTAAATAGATCAAAGCCGTATTGAATATAATTTTGTAAGATAAATAACAACTGTCAAGCGTCTGTTTTCCATAATGCGAGGTATTGGTTTAAAATAAAATAAAACATTTATTTTAATGACATAACTCAACATCACGCCAGTAATTCTCGAAGGGTTAGTTAGAGGTGTACCTAATAGTGCATCCACATTTCGCGAGTTATGTTTAAGTCCCATGTAATAGGGGCGAGCCTATTGCCAGCAATCGGGCAATAATGCGCTGCTACTGAGATATTGCTGATAGAAAAACCCATTAACACTTTGCTCGACCCGGGAATCGAATCCAGTCTCTCTTGTCATATGATATGGTATAGTATACAGGGTGTAAACAGACCCTTCACATAGCCGCCAACCAAGCATTCTGTACATCACACTAAGTAACTTTACGCAAAAATTATTGCTGGGAAACGGCTTTTTTTTTGGGGGTGAAAAATTACGTTTTACGGTAGGACTCGATGGAAAGCACTCAAAGCATTGTGCTGATGGATGGATTGAATAGTACGGGGGTTATAGACGTGTGTAAAGTAAAAATCTTACATTAAAAACATGTATTTAAAAAAAAAACTTGTGAAAAAGTTGGAACTTTGACCCCCAATATCTCCGTAACTAGAAGGTTCCCAAGTATGCTCCAGAACAAAAAAAATATCGCAAAGACGGGGAGAACAAGTGCCTTTCGGATATGTTAAGTGTCTATTTACACCCTTTAGACTCCACGCACATCCGTAAATATGATCACATCGTTCTGACACACGCTGTAAACATAGTGAATATGCTACCTCCCAGAATTGGCACTATTACCTCATATAATATAGGTGACTATGGCACCCCGTGGTCGCGCAGAAATGCCACTTTAATGGCACTAAGTGGCACTAAACGGGCACACTACACTAATGCTTTAAGTGCTTCAAGTTACTGACGAAGGTTAGTTAATGTACATTTGGTTCTGAATATGGAAATGTGTGGTTTTTGGGCAGTGTAAAGGTATGGTAACATACAGGGTGGTGCCGACACTACGACAATAAATTAAACTGCGTGTACTTCATGACGTTCCCAGTCTGCATACAAAAAATCTTTTGAATATATCCAGTAGTTTAGTCACAGGACATCATTTTCTATTTTCAGAATTTTCTACATGATGTAGATTAATAGGCTAGCACTGCCAGGTTAATGACCCCCACATCGGTACAAACACTAAACACGTGTTACCAATTCGCTACTTCAAAACCTTCGCCCAATTCGTTATAGTTTATTTCCTGGCACGAATCAGTGCAAATTATACTTAAGGTTAATAAACCAATATTTATTAATGGTGTTGTATTTCTTTAACAGTTTTATGCTATTTAGTTTGTTTTAATTTTTGTTTTTTTTTTCATTTCGGTTTTAGTATTTATTTTTTTGTTTAAAAATATTCCTGTGAACTAGTATTAGCAGTGTTTTAATTTATTGTCGTATTGTCGGGGCCACCCTGTATACAAGGTGTAAACGGACCCTTCACGAAGCCGTCAACCAAGCATTCTGTACATCAAACTAAGTAACTCTACGAAACTATATTATGTTAATTTATTTTACTATTTATGTACACACAGTAGACCTAGACAGCACAGGAAAATAACATATAATATTTAAGTACATAGGTACTGCTATATAAAGGGTTTAAATAGACCCTTAACATATCCGAAAGACACTTGTTCTCCCCGTCTTTGCGATCATCTTTTTGTTCTAGACCTTATCTGGGAACCTTCTAGTTACGGAGATACTGGGGGTCAAAGTTCCAACTTTTTTTTTAAATACATATTTTTAACGTAAGATTTTTTTTTACACACCTCCACGACCCCCATACTATTCAATGCATCCACCAGCACAATGCGTTGAGTGCTTTCCATCGAGTCCTACCGTAAAACGTGATTTTTCACCCCAAAAAGAAAAGTCGATTCCCAGCAATAATTTTTGCGTAATGTTACTTAGTTTCATGTGCAGAACGCTTGGTTGACGGCTATGTGAAGGGTCTGTTTACACCCTGTATGCTCGTGGCTAAATAATATCAGCCACTCGGATAGATCTTTAGGTTAAGCCGTGCTTGTCTAGCTTGGCCTGTAGATGGGTGACCGGTCGCCCGTTTCATACTGAGTTCCTCCGTGCCTCGGACAGCACGTTAAACCGTTGGTCCCGGCTGTAATTTGTAGATCTTTAGCAGTACAGGTAGTCAGTGGCCCAAAAAGGCTGAAAACCAGTCTTACCAAGGGGTATCGTATTACCTAGTACTAATTGGGTTGTGGAGGTTATATAGGCAGTCGCTTCATCTAAAATACTGGTATTCAGCTGCATCCGGTTAGACTGGAATCTGACACTTAAATAGTTGGTAAAAGGCGACGCAGATGATGACGAGGTACTGCTTATTTCTTAAGAAATTTCTGCTAGCTGACCTGCAAAAGGAGAAATGTAGATGATGATGATGAATGACGGTGATGTGTGATGTGTAGTATATTGTTGTTTTTAATACTAAACATTATTGCTGGGTAACGACTTATTATGACAGGGATTAAAGATCCTTTGACACTGAGTGTGAATGCGGTGCTCCCGACCAAGACCATAGCCCACTTGTAAGTACTTAAAAGATCCCACAGACACCGCGATTGGCATGGCTACTTACCGAGCCCAAAAAATTGTAAAAGAAGTATCATCATTTTCTGCCTTGTCCCATGTTACTTGGGGTCGTTGCAACACGTTTTCGTCTTCCATTCTCCCCTGTCAACCGTCACGCGATCATTTTCCCCTTTTTTCTTTCATATCATTCCTCACAAAATCTATCAATCGTTTCTTTGGGTCTTCTTCTCCCTCTCCATTCATCAACATTTATATTCATCACTCTTTTAGTCACATGCGATTCGTATTAGTCGTTTTGAATTGACACAATGAATTTAATTTTAGAATTTTTCGTCATCGATATTGGTGATAAAATGTAACATGGTTTAGTTCCCCCGTACGCTATGTATGCTTTAGACAACAATTAAAATTAAAATATTTTATTGGCTCGCCCCTTGGACTTAAAAATAACTACCGAAATGTGGATGCACTATTAGGTATAACTCTGGCTAACTCATCAGGGATTATAGGCGTGATGTAATGTTAATGCAGATTAAAAATAAAAATAACCAATCTCAATAAAACCATACCATTTACACCATAAACAACCAACAATCATAAACAAAACATAGTGTTGTCCAACAAAATTAAATTAGTCGATTCCCAAGCCAATAAAAATTAAACTAACGATTATTACTAATCGAATCACTTCGATTCTCACGTCGAAAGCGATTGCGGCAATCGTATCGATTATCGGCCGATCGGGAACAGACGATAATTGGTTGCTATGAGTATAATTGCTAGATTTACAAACAGCGCTTGGAATAGTGATGTAATGATGTCGGTTTTAATTTTTATCGATGTTTTAGTTTTATGTTAGTGCTTTTTATTACTACTTGGAAAGGATTGCATATAGTGGAGATGAGAATGTTGAGATGATGGATGTGTGGAGTGACAAGAATGGATTAAATAAGGAAAAGACTATATTTGAATAAGTTTGAAATCTGGGTAAGGCCATGTGTGCCCCCTGGCTGAAGAAACGCATGTGAATAAAATGGATGTTCAATGAATATGAATGTTGATGAATCGAGAGGGACAGGAAGGTCCAAGAAAAGATGGATGGATTATGTCTACAAATAAATAAAATTGAAGTGTCTGTTTGTAATTTCAAAATCACAGTTTTTTATTGAAAGCATATTAAAGTACATTATAATAATATACGGTACTTATAACAAAAAAATATTACGTTTCATTTTTGTGTCTATCAGTCTGCCTGTTTGTTCGGGCTAATCTCCGAAACGGCTTTACCGATTTTTAGAGACTTTTACTAGCAGATAGCTGATGTTATACTGAGTAAAATAGGCTACTTTTATTTTAGAAAAAGGATTAGGGTTCAATGCAAAAACAATTAAAACCCAAAAATTGTTAACAAAATCGGATTCAAATTGGGAAGTATTTTTTTTTTTTTTGTAAAATGTCAAGTGCGCGAAGGTCGCGCGCAACAGCTAATCTTCAATAAAATGTCGCTTTCTCTAGGCCTTCTGGACTATGGTCCTATAAAGGACTCCTAGGGTCAAAATACTATGCCACCATAGTGTAATTTTCTCTACGATTTAGTCGTAAAACACTAACATTTACAACTAGTATTAACGTCTTTAAATTGAGAATATAAACTTTTTTTATGGATGCTATATGGCTGTAATGGAGTCTTTGTAGTGAGTGTGTTGATGTGTTCTACAACACAGTGCTGTGGTGGTAGGATATATAGTTATGTGATGTAGGGATCAAGGTTTGATTTGACGAAGGGAAATTGATTCCATTGATAATTATATAATTTAGATGATAATATAATATTGATACATACAAACTTTATAAATTTCATAAATATGATTAATAATAAAAAAAAACCATTTGAGAGTACTTGCATAGACAATCTTGTAGCCAGGATTATCTATCAGAAACTTGCCCTAAAATACAGCCTTGTGAAATCCAAAGTGCCGTACTATATGTATGTGCCCGACCCAATAATAGAAAATGGCAATATCACATTGTACTGGGATCAATCCATCATCACTGTCAGGACTATTGCAGCCAATAAACCTGATATTGTGCTGGTGGATTGATTAGAGCGGTGCGCAATGATTGTTGACATAACAGTCCCGCATGATGAGAACCTCGTGAAAGTCGAAAGAGATAAGCAAATCAAGTATCTTGACTTGGCTCGCGAGGTTGTCGACATGTGGGATGTGGACTTCAGCAAATGGCTGAATTGCCAAGAGCCTCGACCAATATCTGACCTAGACTTAAGGAAACTCTCGTTAGGCAGCTAAAATATAATAAACTACCCGGATCAATAAAAAACGAAGAAAAAACTCACACATTTCTAAAAAAACTAAGAGAATTTTTGTTAAAGAAAAGCTACTACTCATTAAATGAATATTTAAGTGATATACATATAAAGTCATAATTTTAGTAGTCAAAATTAAATATTATATTTTATTTATTAATTATTACAAGATCTCCCAATAGATACCTATTTATATTCTATATTATAATAATTTATACCTACTATTAGTTTATCTTAGAAATTACCTACCTACTGTGTAATAATTATAATTTACAAGTGCTTCCTCTCTCCTAACTCACTTATTTTGCTGTGCCCGACTCCATGTGATCTAATTTTAAGTTTTACCACCTAAGTACTACATGTGGAATGCAATAAAGTATTGAGTATTGAAAATCACTCTGACAGTAGTGTGGTGATGAGCTGAAAGTGATTAGTTTATTAGGTATAGAAACTTTTGTAATGCCTTAATAGGTAAGTTGAGGCGATCATTTGAAAAAGAAGAATTTCTAAAAGCTAAAAATAATCCTAAGGCGACGTGGAAAGTGATTAAATCTATCACGAATACTCATGTCCAAACCCGACCCCCTCGTGAACTTCTGCGTGATTCAGTTAACGTTAAAGCATCGGCAAACAAAGTCAACGAGTTCTTTGTTAATATAGGTACAAACCTAGCGTCAAAAATTGGAGCAAGCCCCATCACCACTGCGGTTACACCACCACCCAGTCAATTATCTAGCTCTCTGGTAATCCTCCCTGTAGATGAGGAAGAAGTAGGTAGAATAATCCATGATCTTCGCAATGAGTGCGCTACAGGGTGGGATAATATTCCAGCCAGAGTTATCAAGAGTTCGCGCACTACCCTAATCCCCGTAGTAACTCATATTTGTAAACTGTCCATAGACTCTGGAACCTTTCCCGAAGCTTTTAAGAGAGCCGTCGTGCATCCTATATATAAAAGCGGGGACAGAGACAAAGTCACAAACTATAGGCCTATTTCTGTTCTGAGTGCGCTTTCAAAAGTTCTGGAGAGAATTTTGAACAATTGTTTAGTCAGCTTTCTGGAAAAACATAAAGTAATAGCTCAAAACCAGTACGGCTTTAGGTCCGGAGTTTGTACAGAGGATGCCGTTGCTGCCTTCACTAACAGTTTGGTAAATAAATTAGATAATAAACTGAACTGCTATGGCATCTTCTTAGACTTAACCAAAGCTTTTGACACGGTCTCTGTCCCTCGACTTATTTCAAAGTTGGAAAGGTTAGGAGTGCGTGGAGTAACCCTCAAATTATTTAAAGACTACCTCTGCGATAGATCCCAGTGTGTTCTCATTGATTCAGTCACAAGTTCATATGAAAAGCTCACATATGGCATCCCACAAGGTAGTATTCTAGGACCGACACTTTTCCAAATATACATAAATGATTTATGCAAGCTCTCCATCTCTAATTGCGAAATATTCTCTTATGCAGACGATACTGCACTTCTAGTGTCTGACAAAAACTGGGAGCAAGCCGGAGAAAGAGCAGAGTACTCGCTTCGGATAATAATGGAATGGCTGTCAAATAACTTGCTGACGTTGAATTTAGACAAGACGAAACTAATCAGGTTCCATCGCCCACATTCATTAACCCCATCCTCATTCCCTCATAAAATTAAAGCTCACATGTGCCACCCTCGTCAGTCAGTAGGTTGTAACTGTCTTGCTCTCAGCATAGTCCCCAATATTAAGTATCTGGGAGTTATTATTGACGAAAAACTTAGCTGGCGCGAGCATATAGACGTACTCTGCACTAGAATCAGAAGACTAATATATATTTTTAAAAAACTCAGGCACTCTGCCAATTCCGAAACACTGACTCTTGTGTACCTCAGCCTTTGTCAGTCCATCATTACGTACTGCATCCCGGTGTGGGGTGGTACTTACAAAACCGTAATTGTCCCAGCGGAGCGTGCACAACGGGCAGTTCTTAAAGTGATGCTATTTAAACCCAGAGATTACCCTTCTGATCAGTTATATTCTGAAGCCGGAGTTCTCACAGTAAGGCAACTATATGTTCTTCGTTCAGTCCTACGAAAACACTCAAACCTTCCATTAGATAAAAATCTACTTCTAAGACGCCATGGTTTTCCTATATGCAAAATATACCCTTGTCGTTTTGCATTTACTAGTCGACAACTGTTAGCTCAAAGTTCACGAATGTATAATAAAATAAATAAAATAATTCCGTTGTACAGACATAATTTATACGAAATAAAAAATAAATTAAAAAAATGGCTTTTGTCCTTATCTTATGATGAAACAGAAACTATATTGGCTATAGACTCATAACTTTATCAAACCTACTTTAAAAAGAAAGCTAATAAAACATTTACACTTCACACACTCACCTCTCTACACACACTCTACACTCACATACACAACCCGATGCACAAACACAATCACTCACTTCTTTTGCTGTATTCACAACCACTACAAACAAATAGAAAAGTCACGGTTGTATTATATAAATTGAAGCCGCAAAATCTCCGACTCCTAAGATACAGGTCTGCGTACCTAGTTTAGGAGCCCGGAAAGCTGACAATAATTTTAAACTTGGTAGTACAACCCACTGTTTCCATATGCTATGTGCTGTGATGTTGTTATTATGTACTTATGTACTAATAAACTTATTATTATTATTTCTATTGTTTCAGAGATCTCCAAGGCAACAACATCACAATCGTGTTTCAGAGTGACTTCCAAAGTCTGAAGGATTTGAAAACATTGTAAGTAACAAATTCAATTTACTTATCAACCCTCGCTTGCTTTTGATTGCAAAAAAAAACTGTAGAACTTTGCTCTTGAAATTTGTATTTGTTTTTGTTCACGTTTTATCCTTTTGAACACCAGAGCATAAATTCACGGGCGTGCCCTCCACGGCAAGCCACACTTCCACCTACCATTTTGTCACATATTTGTGTCGTTTGGCGTACAGGGCACGCGCTTGCTTGTCACGTATATGTGATCATTAGCAAAGCAAGCGCTTTTGCGTTCAAAAGGTTATGCAAATATTTGTTCCGTGCGGGGAACGAACCCGCGACACAGCACAGCAGCCAGTCGCTCAGCCACTGCGCCAACCGTGCCGACAATTACTGATTTACATTTTCATCTTTTTTTTTCCAGACAATTATCAGAAAACCTAATCCACACGATCGAGCGCGATGCCTTCCTAGAACTGAACGCGTTAGAACGACTGTAAGTACATTTACATAATATTTTCATTTTACTTTAACTACATGCAGATATTTTAATGGTTGTAGAATCCTGAAATACTCATTACGAGAAGAATTAATTTTTTAATTTATTTTTTCTAGATATGGAGAAAGTTGTCAAAAAAAATGGTTGTAAAAAAAAACTGAAAGCGAGGTCATTTCAGAAAACTTGCTTTTTTTTTTAATCGTATGAGTGCAGCAACGGTGTAAGTTTTCGATTCTAAAACCATTAAATAGTCTGTGTTCAAAACCTCATTACAAAGTTACGTCGAACAGAAAAGTGTACTACTCCAATTTCAAAACTACCAATTGGAATAGCTGATTGCGTTTGTTCCATATGCATTGACTTTGCAGCGTCGTCTTAGCGTTTCTTATCCTTTTTCCACAATATTCTTTTAATTTCTAAAGATGTTTCTATTTTAGTTAAGTTAGTTATTTCATTTCTAAAGATTTATTAAGTTAGTTAAGTAGCTTTTATTTTATTTATCTAATTCAGGGGGTCTACCATCACCTCCTAAAGTAGTATTATTATAAACTTTGTTTCTGTGTGGGACTGAGATAGAGATACAAGACACATAGCGCCATCTCTTTTCCACATTGAAATAAGATTAAAACAATACGGCTTAAAGATGTGGTGGTAGGCTCCTTGGATAGGTCTAGAAATCTCCGAATCAGCGATTAATCTAGCAATGATAAAAATGGCTGCTTATAATATTTTCCCAGGATAAGAAACGCAGGACTATATAAAAATTTCCTTCCAGGAGACTCAACAATAACCGCCTGGGCCACTTGCCAGAGGGGCTATTTTTGAGACTAAGGCACCTGCAGCGATTGTGAGTAGTTGACCCCTAGAGGTCAATGGTGTGGTCCCCTGTTGGTCCCGAGGTTGTTGGTGTTCACTTACCCCCTGGGTGGTGTTGGGCGTTAGGGGTGATGGTGAAGTCAAAATTAGGGGAGGTTTTGAAAGACAGATGACGTGCGGTTAAAAAATTATAATGATCAGGAATTTTGATAGTAGAAGTAAACTGAAAGCGACGTCATTTCAGTTTAACACATTCTTTATTTTTTTTTATCAAACGATTGCAGCAACGATGTTAGTTTTCAATTCTCAAACCATTAAAAAGTCTGTGTTCAACACCTCATTACAAAGTTGCGTCGTACAGAAAAATGTGTGAGTCCAATTTAAAAACTACTATACTATAGTATTAAAATTTTATAAGGTGCATGGTGTAAATTATTTTTTGAGGAGATGATGCCTACATCATTAGAAAAGGTTCTACTAATAGTAGTAGATAAAAAAGTTATGAAGGATATGAGATTTTCTGTGCTATAATGTTTTAAAAACAACCAAGATTGTGTGGGAGAAAAAGCAAGCATTAGAAAAAGCATGCAAAAAATGGCGACTCAAAAATGAATGCCTAAATAGAAGTATTGCTTCCAGTCAGATGGTGAAGTGACTGCCAAAGCCATAAAGATAAAGATAATTTATTTGTTAAAAACATGCGTTTACACACAAATTGAGCATGCAAGGTCTTAGTGAGTAGGGTAGGGTAGCTCCGTACATGTTTTACCATGTGAGGTGCACAAATTTGTTTTTTTTTTACAATTATACAAATTAAAACATTTTTTTCATTCTATTTTAATTTTAGCCATTTTTTTTCTAGGTAACTATATATTCATAATAAGTAATTTTGGCATATTGTTTTCTTATTACAAATACAAATAAAAAATAAAATAAAAAATACAAGCCAGTAGAGAAAAACCCGAGAAAGAATTTTGTCTAGTGACTGACCCTCGTATTCTTCAAAAATACATGGAGTCCACTTTACGTCTCTCCAATGATACTTTTAGAATTTTCCATGACTTCCTCGAGATTTTTGGTTGTTATTCTTTTAACGAAGTTAATTGAGTGGAGTTGACGTTTTTTAATTTGTAAACTTGATACTTCATATTTCATAATAAACAGGTCTTAACGAAAAAAAATGTAGGGGGCTTCTTTTATGATATCTGTGACAGAAAACCTCAGAATGTATAACCAAGGGGCCATCCATGAATAACGTCGCATGAGCTTCATAATTTTTCCCCCCCCCCCCCCGTCCTGTCCTTGCCACAGCTGGTCACATTTATGAGACTCGCCCCTTCCTGGTGTAACGTCTAATATTTTGCAATTTTACATGTTCATACAGATAGAGTTGGAAATATTTTTCAATTATATTATTTTAAATTTCGTGTTTTAATACTTAGATATATTCGATTTTGAAATGCAATGACACGAAATTTAGGACCCCTCCCACCTCTTGTCACACTTCATCGACCCCCTCCCCTTAACGTATAACGTAATTTATGGATGGCCCCCAACTAATAAAACTAGTAAGACTAGGAGAGCTCTTTAAAAAAAAGTTGAGCTGCAAAAAAAGTAACAGTTATATCGAAAAGCCCCATGTAAGCTCACTAGCTTATCCTAACTTAACCCTACTGGGTAAGATAGCATTTGATAAGGGTATAAGGTGTAACTAGAACCGGGCAAGTTATATTATCCGGCTTAAAACGGTCACAAATAAAGGTCCAAAGACGACACACTTTCACTTGTGGTTTCAGCTGTAGCCGATCAATCATCACACAAACATGGATCGATATCTGGTGTGGATAGCTCTAGTCCATCGATTTTCGATCAGTCGTCGATGCATCAATCATAGTTAGATCGATTCAGTGTATTGTATGCTGTGACATCGATGGATGAATATTATATGCTAGGTTGTACATACGCCAGCACATCAAGCTACCCGAAACTATCAAATTTACCCAATCAACCTTGAACCTAATGCTTTACCGATACAGTTGAAAATCGATTAAAGAAATTTGTCAGTTTGTGGTAGCTTGATGTGCTGCCGCCTGTACCAGAATTTCTCCTTAATGCTCAGGTTTACGCCACTTTTAGACACCAATAGGAAATTTGAACCAAAAACAGTCGAAAATGAAAGATCTATTTATTTATTTGTTTAGGATCTCCAACAAAGGATGTACACAACACAGAAATCAATAATTGACGACAAAACTATCACGTAGGTACTACTGCGAATCCTCCCTAAAATTGAAACACATTAAAATTTGGTAATAAAATTAAATTGTTCAAATAAAACTTAAATTAACAAAGTCATAGTAGCAATTCTATTGTCTATTTGCACCAAAAGTCGCAAAACGCTTAAACGATGATTTAAATTCATTTTAAATCATCGTTCAAGTTCTCTTTCTGTTTCTAACATATTTAAACGATTGACAGAAACGATGGAAGGTTTTTTTAGCGTTAAACATACTAAGTGATTTGCCGGCCTTAAAGGTTTACTCATAAACGTAGCTAAAGAGACGATTATACGTCAAACATGTATGGATAAGCAATGGTTAATCATTACTAAAGCATTCACAAATAAACGTCTTAGATAGACCAGAAGACAACCACAATATGGGTGGGTACTTACGATAAAGGCTAGGATACAACACCAACGTATTATTCTGCGAATATTTTGACTTCACCATACCTCCTAACGTCCCAGCAACCATCCCCCCAACCATCAGCTTGTGCCTAAAACCGGGTTCTTGAGTGTCTGTATACCTTCATTATGATTTCGTATAATTTTCCACCCAGCGCCGCTAGTAACAACATGAAAAAACAAATGAAACTGTTTTTGTACATTTTCATGAATTTTTTATGGTTTTATGGGAAAATTTTCGTTTGGGTAAAATCATGAATTCTAAATCATTCACTGTTTAGAACTAAACTTATATTGTCACTTACGGGATATCTTCCGTGATTGTTCATTATTTTGAATCATGGCGCTTGCAACAGTGCCGAAATATAGGAACGTTATGAGTTAGTTTTGTTGCTGATGAAGTAACCAAGTTATTGTAAAAGTATTCTGATTTAAAAGAGTGTCCATGGAGTTTCTTGACCGTTCTTCTCCATAGAGATCTACGTTAGGGAATGGGCAACTACAGTACTTTCACAGTTTTTATGCCTTGTGACTGGGACTGTAGCTACTTTTCATTGTTGTCTTTGTTTCGACAATTCAAAAGTGCCTGTAACTGGCCTACTTGAAATAAATGCTTTGATTTTGATTTTTGCTCTAATCGAAACAGAAGATTTTCCCATAAAAACGTTATAAATCGTCATAAAAACCCCCATGGCCTAACAGTATTCGCTTACCCCATTTCATAGCTTCGCTACGGTGTGACCCCAACCCGTAGGGCTAACCCACCCCCGTAACATAAGCTTATACTGTACAGAATTACAATAATAAGCATTAAATTAATTATTTAAAAAAAAATAACATTAATAAAAAGAAATCGTATAACCTATCTGTTTTTCCACAAAAATAAGAAAGTACATACTATTTGCGAAAAAATCGGATGTTTTTAACTTTCGTTTGTATTTAGTTTTACCCAAAATGCATCTATTTTTTACATTATTTCATTTTATTGCAGGATTAGGCGTACTTTTAAGCAAATCCTCGCCGGGAAAGAGTTCATTTTTTTTAAATAAAAAATACCCAATGATATTATAAATAAAAAGAGGTAGAAATCGCACTAGCGCGCGCAAGTTGTTGCAGACAAATTCAGACATTTGTCGTAATTTAAGTAGGTACTTCAAGCACAATAGCTATCTCTTTCTGTATCATACGTTCCGTATTATCTATCGCAGTCGTAACAACGCAACGATATTTGAACGCCGCTCAGTATGAACGTAGCGTATATTTCTTATTAATATCATTGAAAATACCTACCATTTTGCCAAAATGGTAGGTATTTTCCATGTCGTTTTAATTATTTTATAACTACTTTTGTACTTCATTTTGTTTTTTGTTATTTTTTCTACAGTGAATTTTGCCTTACGTAAATATCAATTTTACGTAAAAATATATAAGTATAATCCAGATCTACCCCATACAGTTTCCTGAAACCCTACTCTATTTTATTTGCTTTCAACTGTCATGGCGGACAACGTAGATTTGACAGCAGATTTACTGAAAGACTTTGCAGGAACATTCTCACTCGCTCTTGTCCATTAATATAATCATTAAAATGGTTCATTAACTTTCAATGACATCTGTGAGCGCTTTTGTAAGTCTTTGATTAAACAGTGTCCCGAATTTTGAAGCAGATCTCGTGGTTGAATAATACTAGACGCTCGGGGTTGATCTTCAGGTTAAGCTGCACTTGCCTAGGTTGGTCTGTGGATGGCTGACCTCCCATTATACACCGAGTTTCCTCCGTGCCGCGGAAAGCACGTTTGGTCCCGGCTGCCAATTGTAGATCTTTGACAGTCGTTACAGAGAGTCAGTGGCCTGAAAGTCTGACAACCAGTCTTACCAAGGGGTATCATATAAGCCAGTACCAGTACTACCTGGGTTGTGGAGGTCAGATAGGCAGTTGCTCCATGTAAAATACTGGTATTCAGCTGCAGCCGGTTAGACTGGAAACCGACCCCAACATAGTTGGCAAAAGGCAGGCAGATGATGAGTGTGCCGAGCTTGATGTGTCTTTGAGATACCAAAGACACAATATATATTCAATATATATTTCAATTTTTTTATATCATGAAGATTCTGAAATTCAGGTATCTAAAGCCTTGACCGTATTACCTACTAGTACATAACATAATCAAAACATTCTCATTAAAAAAAGCGATGCATACACAATGCATATGCGATGAATACATCCGAGTCCGACTAACCTCTACGCTCACAGAGGCATGAAAACCAAAACATGAGGGGTCGTCCTTTAATCACGTGAGGTTCAAACGGGGAAAAATGATGGCGGGGGGATAGTGTGACAACACGTGTATTTTTTCTTGCGACGAATAAAAGGAATTTAATGTGGGACGTGTTAAATATTTTTCACCTTTTTTTTTTTTTAAAGTTTCTAAAAGTCTGTAATATTTTCAATAATAAAAAAATACACGTGATGCTGGGAGGGGGAGGAGGAGGGGGGTATACAAGTGGCCAAAAAAACCTCGCGTAATTAAAGGATGGCCCCTAAGTGATATAATATTAAAATAACAAACAATAATCTTTTCGCATAGTAATGACTGCTTCGTAGGTCTAGTAGCCAAAAGTTACAGCTGAGCATGAGGTTTTGGGTTCGATCCCAGGACGGACAAAATGTTATCGGGGTTTCCCATCAGAAATTTTCCAGTAGCAACAACGGAGTCTGGATTTGCACCCGGTTGATGGCAATAAGATCGCCCCCTAGGTATTCAAAAGGAACTGGCGATATGTAAAAAATCTACGCATTTCTTATAATGACATCTCTATAAAACATTTACACCCACAGGAGCCAAACAACCAAAACATAAATGACATAAAATTAAAATAGGTAACACAATAATAATCCATCTAACGTGCACATCCGGTCCAAGATGGCGGCATCCGGTGTCAGCATCAACTTCCGGTGGCTTACATAATGACATTAATGCCTAACCTCGTCCTTGCACATGAGCTGGCATTAATTTATTAAAAGTAGATTATGGCGCAGGCAGATGACATGATATTATTTCGAGATAAAACCGAGGTTGCAACACGCCTTATTAAGTTTGAATGGGTAAGCAAAAATATCAGCATTTCGCCAATCTGTTATTTGGAATTATCATATACTAGCTGTTGCCCGCGACCTTCGTCCGCGTAAAATTTTATAGCATATAACCTTCCTCGATAAATGGGCTATCCAACACTAAAAGAATTTTTCAAATCGAACCAGTAGTTCCTGAGATTAGCGCGTTCAAGCAAACAAACAAACTCTTCAGCTTTATAATATTAGTATAGATGACAATTATGGGGGTGAACCTGTTGACATTTCAATCCATCTATATCTTTATTGTGGATCATAGGCAGCTACATAATACAGGTCTTAAATAATTAAATTGTTTCAGCTATGTCCCGCTCATAGGGCATACAATAGTTATTTACATTGAAGTTAAATTAAATACATTATTGTTACAAATTGTTAAATTATAAAAAAATGCACATAAGAATAAAATAGAGAGAATAATAAACACAGTTAGGTACACATTAGTGGGCTACTGGACTGATCATGACTGAGGGAGACTGTATTGGTGCAGTGATTTGTCATAGGAAGTCTTGTATAGAGGAGTAGCATTTGTTTACCAGGCACAAATACAAGGCAGGAATAATTTTATAGGGCTTCTACTGGGTTAGGCAGAGGTGTACCTAATAGTAAACCCACATTTCGCCAGATAAATTTAAGTCCCATATAATAGAGGGCGAGCTTATTGCCATCAACCGGGCACAAATCCTGACTCTGTGGATGTTAAAAAAAAAAAAAATTTGCCCGACGCGGGAATTCAACCCAGAACCTCAAGCTCACCAGTCGCGCTTGCGACCACTAGGCCAACGAGGCAGTCAGTTTATGGGATTTATCACAGTATTATACAAACACAGAGGGCGTTATTCTTCGGGGAATATAACAGTCACGATGTAACAATAAAGGGTGTAACTAGACCCTTAACGAAGCCGAAAGGCACTTGTTCTCCCCGTCATGACGATCATCTTTTTGACCATACCTGGGAACCTTCTAGTTACGGAGATATTGGGGGTCAAAGTATCAACTTTTTCAAAGTTTTTGTTTAAATACATGTTTTTAATGTAACTTTTTCTCTGTAAACACCCCCACGACCCCATACTATTCAATCCGTCCACCAGCGAAATATTTTGAATGCGTTACATCGAGTCCTACTTTAAAACGTGATTTTTCACCCGTAAAAAAAGTCGTTTTCTAGCAATAATTTTTGCGTAAAGTTACTTAGTTTGATGTACAGAATGCTTGGTTGACGGCTTCGTGAAGGGTCCGTTAACACCATGTATATCAGTTTACAAATTACATTACAACTTTACCTACTGTTCTACATCTAAGAAAGATAAAAGGATAACCGGCGTATCTTTTTATACTACAATTCTTTTGAAAAGAGCAACTTTGAAAGTGCTTTCAGTTCTAGTCGAGCGTGAGAAGGATAAAAGATGCATCGTACACTGGCGGCCGAGGTTACAGACCTAGCTTTTTGTTTATTTTGTGATTAATCCTTTGATTCCGTTTATGCTAAATAAGCTAATAGAAAAGTGTTATTTTAACTTTACCGATTTAACTTTATTCTATTTCTATTATTTTTTCACGTAAATAGATTTAGTAGTCTAATGGTCGTAAGCGCGACTGCTGAGCATGAGGTCCTGATTTCGATCCCTGGGTTGGGAAAAGTGTTATTGGGTTTTTCCATCAGGAATTTCTTTGTGCCAGCCACGGAGTCTGGATTTGTGCTCATCATCATCATCATCATCATTTCAGCCGAAAAGTCCACTGCTGGAAATAGGCCTCCCCCAAGAAGGGGGGTTTTGCCATAATCGCCACGCTTGGCAGGCGGGTTGGCGATCGCAGTATGGTTGTTGTAGAATCAGAGAACGCTGCTGCCCATTCTCTGGTAAGTCCCTTAGCTTATTTGTGCTCGGTTGATGACAATAAGCTCGCCCCCAATTAAATAGTACTTAAAAACATCACTTATGAAATGTTGGTGTACTATCAGGTACACTTACTGCCTAACCCTTCAGGGATTACAGGCGTGATGTTATGTAGATACTTAGCTTCTTCTGATTATTATTCTTTTTTGGACTCGGAAGCTGAAGCTGGCTAAATTAATACCAGCGTCCGTCGCGTTCATTAAGTCTATATGATTCTTAGCTACTGGTCTCTTATAATTATCGCTACCAAATTATACCTACATACTACCAATAACTTATTTAAAAGAGTGTCCATGGAGATTCTAGCCCGTTCTTCTCCAGAGATCTACGTTAGGGAATGGGCAACTACAGTACTTTCACAGTTTTATGCCTTGTGACTGGGACTGTAGCTACATTTCATTGTTGTCTTTGTTTCGACAATTCAAAAGTGCCTGTAACTGGCCTACTTGAAATAAATGCTTTAATTTTGATTTTAACTTTAATTCTTGCACAAAAAGTAGTAAAATAGAATACATAACAAACTGTATTTAAGTACAAAACTAGATACTGTAGCGACACTACAAAAACTACTAAAGCAACTTAGTAGAAAATGTACTACAGCGCCATCTATGACACAAATGCAGAACTAACATCAAAATTCTAAATCTCTCTAAACGACTGTCGGGCAGTAGCCCACCAGACACAACACCCGGCCAGTCAGAGGATCCTCTCTTTTCTATGGGGAATGAAGAACTAGCTTGAGACCCAGTTGTTCATCCCTATAATAACTATTAGTTTTTGTTTGGATTTCTCATTAAACCTCTATTTACTACTAGAACTAATTTGATTTCGGAGATATTCTATTAAAAATCAATCGAATACTCAATCGAATAAACCTCTTCAACTAAATCGTTACTCACAAAAACATATATTCAAATCATCCTCATCACCATTCCCCTGCCCTTATCCCAATTCATTTAGGGTAAGCATGTCTTCTTCTTCCACACTTCTCTATTACTCGTCATCTCATCAGACACCTCCTTTCTTGCCATATAATCCTTTACACAGTCCATCCATCGTTTTTTTTGTTCATAGTTTCAACTTAACAAAATGATTTAACGAAAACTATCAAGATTGCCAAATAATCTTGTCCCGAGGTACAAGCAACACAAAGACGTCTTTGACTCAGCCATGCGTGTATTATAAGGTTTCCTTCACACCTCACCCCCCACCCCCTCCCCTCACCCGCCGCCCGTCCCCGGGGCGACAAGAAAATGGCTTCCTTGGAAACATATCAGACATTATATTTAAGTAATAAAACTACGGGTTATTGCTACGGTATCGTATTTGCTGTATTGGTTTTCGATTGGCTGGTTGAATTCGTTTTTTTTTTTTTTTTTTCAAATGTGTTATTGGCTTTCATGGAGGTTAGATTCTTGTACCTTCTGTGCAATATAATCAAAGTTATAATAAAGTCATAATTTTTGAGTTTTGTGACGCCATTTTTTAAGTATATTGTTTAGTTAGTTACTTTAGGTTATATCAATTTATAAATTTATATAAATCAAAACATTCTTAATAAGAAGAATAGCCAAACTGAAGTGGCAGTGGGCAGGGCACATTGCTCGCAGAACGGATGGCCGATGGGGCCGAAAAGTTCTGGAGTGGCGACCGCGAACCGGAAGACGCTGCGTTGGAAGGCCTCCCACTAGGTGGACCGATGACCTGGTGAAGGTTGCAGGGATCCGCTGGATGCGAGTCGCACGGGACCGGTCAATGTGGCGACACTTGGGGGAGGTCTATGTCCAGCAGTGGACGTCTTTCGGCTGAAATGATGATGATGATGATGATGATGAAAACATTCTTAATAAAAAACCGGCCAAGTGCGAATCGGACTCACGCATGAAGGGTTCCGTACCATCCAGAAGGTTAGGCCCTTTTAATTTGTAATTTATTTTTATTGTTAATTTGTTGCTATATCGGCAACAGAAATATATTACTTTCTGTGAAAATTTCAACTGTCTACCTATTAGCGATCTTGAGATACAGCCCGCTGACAAACAGACGGAGGGACAGCGGAGGCTTAGTAATAGGGTTCGTTGGTTACCCGGTTGGTACGGAACTCTAAAAAACTATGCATACCTATAATGACACATCCGATGATATGACTAACCTCTATGGTCACGGAGGCATGAACAACAAAACACAAGTGATGTAATGTAAAAAATAACACAAAATAATCTTTTCGTATAATGACGATTACCTCATTTGGTTTAGTAGTCACAAGCGCTACTGCTGTACATGATGTTTTGGGTTCGATTCCCGGGTCGGGCAAAGTTTTTTTGGGGTTTTCCATCATTTCTCAGTAGCAGCCACGGAGTCTGGATTTGTGCTCGGTTGATGGCATTAGGCTCGCACCTTACTACATCATTATGCTCCTGCCCATATCCCAATTCATTTGTGGTCGACGCAGCATGTCTTCTTCTTCCATGCTTCTCTATTACTCGTCATCTCATCAAACACCTCCTTTCTAGCCATATCATCCTTCACACAGTCCAGCCAGCGTTTCTTTGGTCTTTCCTTAGACACTCGCCCCCTATTACATGGGACTTAAAAACGACTAACTGGCGAAATGTGGGTGTACTATTAGGTACGCCTCTGCCTTACCCATCGGGAGTTGCAGGCGTGATGTTACGTTATGTACTCATTCACAAAGAACAGTCTACGTTTATCGTGTGGTTAGTACCTAACCTGGTGTCAGTTTTTTTATGCCGCCCATGGGCCTCTGACTTGAATTTACATGCCGTCGAGAAATATATCTCAGGCATGATGGTTTCCTCATGATGTTTTCCTTCTCCGAAGCCAGTGATCATACAACTGTATTTTTAGTATATGCGAAACCTGAATATAGTTTGTTCAGAATATGTAACTGAATCGATTCCAATAATTTTTAAACCATGTTATATTTTTTCCCAAAAATATTTAAAAAAGTTGGATACCGAGCGACTTTGAGTACCTATCGCAATAATTTAGATACCCACTGCCAAATTATTATTATCAATGAGCTCAATAAGAATTTAGAGGCGCGCGCTGCGTGGTGACCGCGTTTTTGTGCGGACAACTAGGTAACAGAACAAGCTTATAACTTTGTGATTTTTCATGATACAGTTTTGAAATTTTGTACATAGATTCTTTACATAAAAATACTAGACACGTGTATCAGGTTTCGTATATACTAAAACTAATGTTGTACAATACGCACATGAATCCGAAAAATCAGAGGTGCGTGTCTTCACACCACTAGGCTATCAGTGCTTACAAAGAACAGTGATACTAATCTTACCTACAGTACCGAATCTCATCACTTCCAGCCTTTAACTACACTACAAGTAAAACCGGATGCATTCCTATCTCTCATACATTTCAACAATAACCGTCTCAATGAACGTGCCCGCCGCACTAGTGAGGGGATTAGCTCGACACTTTTATATCGATAGAACTAAAGAATGAATGAAATGAATGATTTCGTTGAGCTATGTCGCAGCACGTTCGGTCTTTGTGAGCGAGCTTAGTTGTAATGAAGTAAATCGGATTTGGCTGGCTTTTGTTTGTTATTTTGTTTTGTTGGAAATGGTAGCGTGTGTTTGAAAGTAGTAAAATTGAATAAACTGTGAAGTCATTTCATTAGAGTAATGGTTGTGCGTTGGACTGTATACATTTGAGTGTTGGGAAGAGGACAAACATATAAATTGAGTTGACCTGTTTAAAAAATGTTAGTCAAAAATCGAATCGACAAAACAATTTCTTTCTAAAATTCACGCACTCAGAATGTTGATTGTTAATTTGAACATAATTTAAATATTCTAAAGTCGTTATCGAACTTTCAAGGACTTTTCAATGTTATTTCGTCCTGTATTTGGATCGATAGTTTTGTATTTGAAATTGAGAAGAAGGCCGTAGCTAGACTTCAAGCGTTATAACCTTAAAGCTAGGCCAACTGCAGCTATAACCCTACAATTTCGCTAATGGTGTTCTGACATATCCGCTTTGTGCTCGGAGTTTTTCGGCCAAAGTTGGGTATGCTAGCCACTTGATAGCTCATGATAGAGCAGTACACTAAAGCCCTCGACAACCTCCCTAGAAAACCATCGAATGCAGTCGCTGTGACTGAAATCGGCTAGATGGGATCATCATCATTTGAAATTGGATGCAGTTTGTGACCTAGGCCTAAAGTTTAACTTAGACTGAGCAAGTTAAATATGTTAATAAATATAGATTTAGCGCCCGGTAAGAAAATCAATGCTAAATTAGGCAACAAATTGTTTAAACGCGGGTAAACTATTGTAATTGGTTGAAGGAATTAGCAATAACCAATCACATCACTTGAGTTGCGCTTAATTTGGATGCGTCGATAATTTTAGTTCCAGAAACCAGATGTGGGCTAGCACACCGCCATTCATCGTATGTGCTGCTTATGATATGCTGTTCTTATTTACTTATTGTTATCGAGATTTGTCTTACCACTTTCATCGATATCGACAACCGACTGTCCCCTCACTACAGCAGCGCCAGCGCACGTTTCTTACCGTCCTGACAGCAAATGATTTATATGAGTGTGACTGTGCCAACGGATATTATTATCGAATTTTTTCATTATCTATTGCTCTAGTTGTGATCATGTCCCTTCTAGGATAGGTACATGGGTCTGTCGGACCCTAGGACCCACTTTGTGTACATAAATCTTCATTAGGACGAGACGAAAGGTGGGATTGTCCTAATTCCTGTAATATCGCCTTGATTTGTCTGATCAAAGGGCTTTTGGGCTCGTGTACCATCATGGAGATATGACCACTCATTATATTCAATGTGGAAGTCCAGAGGATATACAGGGTGGAAGGGATGCCGACGTACAAACGCTTACCAGGCATTCAGCCCCCGTAGCATGACCACCTTAGACAAGGATTTCTTTGACGGAAGAATCGACAAAATGACAGATTGTGTCGACACAATGACAGATTTCTTTGCACTATCTGTCATTTTGTCGATTCTTCCGTCAAAGAAATCCTTGTCTACGGTGGTCATGCTACGGGGGATGTACATCATTCTGAACCACACACATAGAAATAATGTCCGTCCACCCTGTAGATAAAGTGACAATCTTATCAGCGATGATAATGATAGAGACGTCAAAAATGTATTGAACTAACCAATAGTTAAATTGCAAAATGTATTCGATTTCCACTTCGAGAAGAGATTCCTCTTCTTCTTTTTTAAAAACGTTGCCCCAAATTAGGAATTTCTCATGTATGGTGGGTGCGTTTAAAAACATTTAAATTCACATACACAAACAGCCAGACCCGGAACAACTACCTGTAGGCCATAAAAATTTGTTCCGTGTAGGAATTGAACCCTGACACGCAGCGCAGCAACCACTCGCTCAACTACTGCACCTGCACTGTACTGCGGATGTGCGCCCGGTTGAAGGTAATAGGCTCGACTTAAATATAACTGGCGAACTGCAGGTGATACTATCAAGATACAGCTCCTCCGACCAAAACCTAAGCCTTCAGGAAACACTGACTTGTGTTCTGCCGCCGTAAGAAAAAAGGGCACAACTAACATTTTTGTCAAAATTGAGTTATATACATATTTAGAATCAGAAAAAAAAGGCACATCTACTCAATTTTTTATAGAATTTTATCTTCAAGGAATTCGGAGATACAGTAGGCTCAAAAGGCACAAATGAGACTAATATTCATGTTTTATAGAATGAAAAGGCACATTTATTTACCATTATATTGAAAAGGCACAAATACGTAGATGTGACTATTACTTCATACAGATTTTTACTAAAAACTACTTTGAAAAGGCACACTTACAACATAACATAAAGAAAAGTCATAAACTTTAAAGTCGATTTTCTCCATATTTATAAAATGTTAGTTGTGCCTTTTTTTATTATGACGGCAGTGTTGTATTATTAAGTAGCTGTGCCCCGCGACCTACGTCCGCGTAAAATTATTTTTAAAAAAATATCCCCTATTTGAATCGGATTTTGTTAACAATTTCAAGGGTTTTAATTTTTTTTTCACGGAACCCCAATCCCTTTTTAATAATATACAATAAAAGTAGCCTACGTTGCTCCTTTTAACGTCAGCTATATGCCAGTAAAAGTCCCGTCAAAAGCGGTCCTGCCGTTTCGGAGATTAGGCGGAACAAGCAGACAGACAGACAAATATTTAAAAAAAAAATTATATATGTGTATGTGTGTTGCTGTTATTTTGAAATTACAAAAAGACAGTTCAATTTATTAGTATAGATATCAGAGTTCGCAATCCTCGATAGTTGACAAAACGTTTTATTTGCCGTTCACATGTTATGTGACTTGATAGACAATTATAGATGAATGGTTCATTCTCTCCTGGGAACCACATTATTATTACAGCAATGACATCATGCTTCCCATGATTCTTTATTATCTTAAATGTATTGCATCCGTAGATGTAGGTAAGTCGTTATAATATTTACTCAAAGTCAATGGGTGTAAAAAGGCCCTTGACAAAACCGAAAGGCATTTGTTCTCCCCGTCATTGCGATCATTTTTTTGTTCTAGACCATACCTAGGGACCTTCTAGTTACGGAGATATTGGAGGTCAAAGTTCCAGAATTTGACAAGTTTAAAAAAATCGTGTTTTTAATTATTTAGCTTTACTTTAAATGCCTCCATGAGCCTTGTACTATTTAATGCATCCATCAGCACAATGTTTTGAGTGCGTTGAGACCCATCATAAAACGTGATTATTCACCCCAAAAAATTAAAGCCATAAAAGCAGAGTTACATAGTTTGATGTACAGAATGCTTGGTTGACGGCTTTGTGAAGTGTCCGTTGTAAATGACAAAATCAATTGCCATAATGTATGGCCGAGCATCATTTCAGGACAGCTCAACCGATTTGGCTGATTTTTGTTGTGTTCGTAATTAGCAGTACAAGATAGGTATGAAAGAAAATTTTGATATTTTTTTGTGAAAATAAATCTCACCCGTGCGAAGACTCAACTATTTGTGTCTTTGTCTATGCCATCTAGGTTCGCTTGCAGATCTGTCAAAGCATGATGAGGGTTCTCATGGGATTTTCGATAAGAAAAGAGAAAAACATATGAAGGTTTTATTTTTCGTGGAACTAGAACCTTCATGTACCAAGACTAACAGGATACTAAGTGCACCTTGAAAAAGTCATTGATATTTGACTCCCTTCCCCACCCTATGGCAATTTGTTTTTATACCATAGCGAAACACCGGAACGCTTTCACAGAACCATAGACACCATAGCATTTTGGTAAAATTGTGTCTCTGATTACACCATAAAAAGACGTGGAGATATTGTAGTAAATTCTGATTTTCTTGAAGTATTAGTTACTAGCTTCTGCTCGCGGCTTCGCTCGTGTTATGCTCGGAAATTTCCAAGAGGAACGTTTTAAATAATAGGTGTAAAATACCCTTAACATAGTCGAAAGGCACTTGTTATCCCCGTCATTGCGATCATTTTTTTGTTCTAGACCATACCTGGGAACCTTTTTGTTACGGAGATATTGGGGGTCAAAGTTACAACTTTTCCACAAGTTTTTTTTTTAATACGAGTTTTTAAGGTTATAAGTTTACTCCACGAACCCTTTACTATTCAATGCATCCATCAGTACAATGTTTTGAGAGCGTTAGATTGTCTTCTACCGTAAAACGTTATTTTTCACACCAAAAAAAAATTCGTTTCCAAGCAATATTTTTTGCGTAGAGTTACTTAGTTTGATGTACAGAATGCTTGGTTGACGGCTATGTGAAGGGTCTGTTTACACCTTGTATAGCCTATAAGACGATGATTACTGCTAAATTAGAGAATGACAAGTCCTCAATTTCAAATTCTCTGTTTGAGAACCTGGTGATAATCTATTACAGAATCCTGAAAGTCTGACAACTAAGCTATAAGGGACATCGTATGGCCCAGGAAAGGGGTTGATGCGGTTCCATACTGGTATTCAGTTGCAAACGTTCAGACTGGACGCCGACCCCGACATAAATTGGGTAAAATTTATGCGAATAATGTTGCAGGTTTCAAACCTATGATGAACTTACAAAGGTGTAAGTCTTCATCATCTACCTAGCTGCTGCTCAACTAAGTTGGAGTGTGCTTCCAGTCTTATCGGGTGAAGTTAAATACTAGTATGTTAAGAAAATTTTATCAGTTACATTATGTCGGTGTATTTTAAGGCAGA
Organism: Noctua fimbriata; assembly: GCA_905163415.1. NCBI lineage: Eukaryota > Metazoa > Arthropoda > Insecta > Lepidoptera > Noctuidae > Noctua > Noctua fimbriata. The sequence continues at coordinate 664,004 of LR990949.1, read as the reverse complement.
CCGACTGGCTGTCAGACCTCCACAACCCAGTTAGTACTGGATAATAAGATACCCCTTGGTAAGACTGGTTGTCAGACTTTCGGGTCACTGACTACCTGTAACGACTATCAAGATTCTACAAATGACAGCCAGAACCAACGGCTTAACATGCTTTCCGAGACACGGAGGAAACACAGCATGTAATGGGTGGTCACCCATCCATGGACCAATCTAGGCATACACGGCTTAACCTGTAGATCCACCTGAGTGGCTGTTATGCTTCTCTCTAGTCATCATTACATACTTTGTGCATCCTACATCTAGACTTTTCTTAAATATGTTAGGATTGACTTCCAGTTTATGCACCAATTCTAGTAAGAAAATAAATATGGGATGCACCAATTCTAGTAAGAAAATAAATAACCCTGTATGCAAATTCAGAAAGGTTGCTATTCCTATCCTTGTCAAACACATGTCTTTCTCCCTCCAACAACGTGAATTTCACCCTAAAGTTTGTCAATACAATATTATAGGGCACTTACTTAAATTATATTATACGGGTCCCGAGGAAGAAAAAAAATAACGAATTTTATTTAAAGGGATGTCCCGAGCTCGATATTCGATTGTTTTTTTTTTGTTTTTTTTTTGTCTCATGGTAAAAATATAAGCCAGGAAAAGGATGATGGAGCAGCCTGTAGCGCCTACAAAAAGTACTACAGCAACATAGTGCAAAAATTGTAACAGCGCCATCTATGACACAAATGAAGAACTAACATCAAAATTCTGAATCGCGCTATGAAAGTTATGAAAAAAACCCGACAGCAACTGTTGAGCAATAGCCCACCAGACACATTTACCGTCTGGTCGGAAATCCACCCATGATGTCGAGCTTCGGTTTGCCGCACTTGCGTGCATTCGAACTATGCGGTTACATTTTGTCGCACTAACGTGTGTTCGAACTATGATGTGTCGCAGTACAATTTTGTCGCACAAGCGTTAATCGCACATCCGTTTGTCGACCTCACGTAGTGCACTCCTTATGTGAGAGGCTGTATAGTTCAATTGACATGAACAGAACGGAACATATATCCATATTTCTGCTGTGGAAATGTTCCGCTATGAAAGCGATTTCCACTAAGCTATACTCTTTAATCTGCCCTTAAATATCACAACAAACAAATGCTTCATAAACTGTGTTCTATAATGTAAAACACAGCACCCTATTTGCCTTCCAAAGTCGGGTAGACACCCTTCTTGTCCCTTTTCTCAAAGAAAATTAAATGCCCCTATAAATTTTATATTGTAAAGATATGCCTTCTTTCTGTATGTCATGGAAAAGCCCATGGGAACCGTGTTTTAGGGGACACGATGGGAAAATGACACTTTTCGTGCGGGGACACTTTACTTGGCATAATTGGATAGGCACGGGTATTTTTATAGGAATATCTATTGATTTTATATGAAAACTAGATATTGCCCGCGACTTACGCCCGCGTAATATTAATTATTATAAAAATATTACTTCCTTATTTGAAACGGATTTTGTTAACAATTTCATGGATTTTAACTTCTTTGTACCCTAATTCATTTTTAAAAACAACTAAAATACTTAACCTAATAAAACATAGAATAGCAAAAACTCTGCATACATTTTACTACTACACCTAAATACATTTCTTTCACTTTGCCTAGAGACTAGCTACACAAAGAGAAACTCGAGTACTCTGTACTCGGCTACTTTCAAGTTTCAACAAAAGCTGGCAGCCGCCATTTGCAATTTTCCCGCCCTTTTTTATTTCAAAATGGCTGACTGGTGCACACTTTAGGGATTATTGTAAGGATTCATTTTATGAATCTAAAGATTGATTTTTTTATGCTCATGGATGGAGGTACAAGTTTGGGCAAACGAGTTATTTCTATGGCTTGAATCCCCATATTGCGGATGAAATATTATGTATCGTGACGTCATGCATGTTTTCCCAGAAGTGTAATGCACTTAATAGGCATTTCGCCAGTCCAACATTTTTTTTTTTTTAGTCTTGCAACGCTGCGTGCATGTTGTCAATTATATGTCAATATAGCCCACTTCTTTGATTTACTCTGAAAACACGTTTTTTACTTACCACGAGTCCTCTCTCAATTCACCAGCCCCATATAATTTCATACAGACCAAAATACTTACGACGATGGCTCAGAGGAAGCATGAAAATACCAGCATTTACGGCATTACAGGGACAAGTAAAAATATAATATAATTAAAAATCCTTACTAATATTATAAATGCGAACGTAAGTTTGTTTGTTACCTTTTCACCTGAAATTTTGCATATTATACGTTGTCAGGTGTACAGAATCGGGGTGCCTTTCATCCCAAAAAAAAGTACTGTTCCCGAGGAAAACAACAATAACGTTCTTATGATAATAGATGGCGCCACGTGTATTTCGAATCATGCTTGAATTATATTATTACAAGCAGAGTACAACCCGAATTGATTGTCAAATTCAAAATTAACGCGTGCGAAGCCGCGGGCGCGCGCTAGTATCAGACACATCCAAAAACCCAGTCACCCGCAAATTAAGGATCCATTCTCGACTTCCGGCCTCCATTCCGCGGCTGCACAAGATGGAGGCTCTTCCGGTAGGAACGTCTTTGATGTTATAATTACTTAAACGAATTATGTCGAGCTTCCTCCATATGTGAGGGTCTTTAATGTATGTCAGTGGTGCTTTGAGAGAATGGTGTGTTTTCCTTTAAGAGGTGGGCTGAGATCACAGATGCTGAGATATACATACATCATCTCTTAAGGAAAACTGAGCTGTGCGAATTCTATAGAAATGTCATTTAATATGTTTTTAAAGGGCGGTCTTATTGCCTTTTTTTAACGTTAGCCTACTCTAGGAACTTCTACAAACAGCCGGGCACATTCATGGCTATTGTCTGTCTTTCTGTTTGTTGCGGCTAATCTCCGAATGGAACGATTTTGACAGGACTTTTACTGGCAGATAGATACTGGCTAATTTTATAAGGAGTAACTTAAGCTAATTTTATTTTAGAAAATAGGGTTCAGTGCAGAAAAAATTAAACCCTTGAAATAGTTAACAAAATCCGATCTAAATAGGGAAGTCATATTTTTAAAATAATTTCACGCGGACGAAGCTTCCGTAGTTACCAATAAAATGTTACCTGGGAATCGAACCCAGGACCACCACGCACAGAAGTGACTCGTTCTGTCCGATTGTTCTCAACGAGTCACACTGTAACATGTCACAGTATGTCGTGTAGCCGTTGTACAAGCGGGACAATACAAAAGATCCTAAAATTGATTAAAACCAAAATAAAGAGAGAAAATTCAATAAGCCAGAAATATCATCACAAAGTAGAACACGTCCGCCCCGGATGGCACTCAGACGTCAACTGAGCGCCACCGGAAATAACGCCGCCGCCATATTGCCAACCGGAACCAAGAACTGCTTAATGAGCTCTCGAGACTTTTACAAAGTCTTACCACAGCTGGCATTGTGTTAACGGGTTCCTATGTTTTACTGAAAAGTTACTTATATTTACCACTAGTTACTTTTAACTTGCAAGCGCGATAGCTGAGTGCTGCACATGAGGTCTTGGATTTATTTATTTATTTGGATCTCCAACAAAAGATGATACAATATAAAGATTGTAAATAGACCCTTTTTTTTAAATCATCAAATGACCCCCCCCCCCCCACCGCTCTGGGCGGAGCGGAAGGGAGTGTCAGACTTGTACTGACTAAAACCCATCCATGTTCCTTCTTTGCCCTTTGTGTTCCAGGGCCGCGGTATCTCTTTCGAACAGTCCCGCAGCCCTGGCAGGCATCGGCCCGTGCGGACCCCTACGGTTGCTGACATCTCTTTGAGGCGCGCGTGGAACACGAACGCGATTTCTAACGTTTTCTTAAAGTTCGTGCTAAGTAACATTTATAAGTCTCGGCCTAACTAAAGCTACAGAATAAATATTAATTGGGGAAGTTCCTGTCATGTTCCAAATCATAGAAATATGAATTCTATCTATGGCAAAATAAAGGGTGTAAATAGACCCTTAACATAGCCGAAAGGCCCTTTTTTTTCCCTGTCTTTGCGATCATTTTGTTGTTCTAGACCATACCTGGAACCTTCTAGTTACGGAGATATTGGGGGTCAAAGTTCCAACTTTTTCACAAGTTTTTTTTTTTTTAAATATATGTTTTTAATGTAAGATTTTTACTTTACACACCTCCACGACCCCCGTACTATTCAATCCATCCATCAGCACAATGCTTTGAGTGCTTTCCATCGAGTCCTGCTGTAAAACGTGACTTTTCACCCAAAAAAAAAAAAGTCGATTCCCAGCAATATTTTTTGCGTAAAGTTACTTAATTTGATGTACAGAATGCTTGATTGACGGCTATGTGAAGGGTCTGTTTACACCCTGTAGGTCACAGTTATACAAGGTTCTTTTAAGTGTGTTCCTTCAATTACAGGAGACCATAGCATGCACATAAAACTAAGATTTGAATCCTATGTCGATGTCAGGCAAAGCGTTATTAAGTTCATCATCATCATCATCATTTCAGCCGAAAGACGGCCACTGCTGGACATAGGCCTCCCCCAAGTGTCGCCACATTGACCGGTCCCGTGCGACTCGCATCCAGCGGATCCCCGCAACCTTCACCAGGTCATCGGTCCACCTAATGGGAGGCGTTCCAACGCAGCGTCTTCCGGTTCGCGGTCGCCACTCCAGAACTTTTCGGCCCCACCGGCCATTCTGCGAGCAACGTGCCCTGCCCACTGCCACTTAAGTTTGGCTATTCTTCGGGTTTCGTCGGTAACCTTGGTTTTCTTGCAGATGTCCTCATTTCTGATTTGATCACGCAAGGAAGCTCCGAGCATAGCCCTCTCCATTGCCTTGACTTAAGCATTCTGATGAGGCCCATTGTGAGCGACCACGTTTATTAGGTTCATCCATCAGGAATATCTCAATAGCAGCTCAAAGTCTGGATTTCAGATCAGTAGATGGCAATAGGCTCGCCTCCTATTACATGGGATGGGGCTTAAACATAATCGGCGGAATGGGGATGTACTATAGTAACACACACCTCTGCCTAAACTAACTAGCCTTTTCCCAACTATGTTGGGGTCGGCTTACAGTCTAACTGGATTCAGCTGAATACCAGTATTTTACATGAAGCGACTATCTATCTGACCTCCACAACACAGTTAGTACCGAGTAATACGATACCACTTGGTAAGACTGGTTGTCAGACTTTCGGCCCACTGACTCCCTGTAACGACTGTCAAAGATCTACAAATGACAGCCAGGACCAACGGCTTAACGTGCTTTCCGAGGCACGGAGGAAACTCGGTATGTAATTGGTGGTCACCCATCCGGCTATGTTTAGTATTTTTGGTCGATCAAAAGTAGCAACAAAATCTAAATAGGTTGACTACAGATTTCATTGAATAAACCCCAGAAATCGGGGTCAAGATGTATCTAATAAAATATAAGAAAAACGGTGCAGAAAATTTCGTTTCTCCGAATCTATTTGAGCGAAAAGATTGGCTCAATATTAGCAAAGGACGCTGTTGAATCTAAATATTTATAAATCTGAAGAAAAGGGTCTTCGGGCTGAAAAAGGTTAGCACATCTATACATTTATCCAAACAAATATATAAAATTGAAGTGTCTGTTTGTAATTTCAAAATAACAGCTTTTAACTTGATATATATGAAAGTAAATACGGTACGTATAACAAAAATATATATTTTTTTAATTTTCGTTTTTCTGTCTGCCTGTTTGTTCCGGCTAATCTCCGCAACGTCTGGACAGATTTTGACGGGACTTTTACTGGCAGATAGCTGATCTTATAAGGAGTAGTGGGGGGGGGGGGGTTCAGAATGATGTACTGAACACGTGGTAACCGCTTTCGCGTCGTCCCTTCCACCCTGTATACGAGTACGATACCCTTTAACAGAACTGGTAGCCACACTTTCGGGGCTTCCTGCCTCGTTGGTCTAGTGGTCGTTAGCGCGACAGCTGAACATGAAGCCCTGGGTTCGATTCGCGGGTCAGGCAAAGCTTTATTGGGGTTTTCCATCAGGAATTTCTCAGTTATTCAGCCACGGTGTCTGGATTTGCACCCGCATGATGGCAAAAGGCAAACATGACTGACGAAATGCTGGTGTACTTGTTAGGTACACATTTGCCTAACCTTTCGGGGATTACAAGGCGTGATGTTTATGCAATTAAGTCTAGCTTCATCTGCCTGAAGACAAAAGAAAACTCCTCCTCCATACTAACTCACCCAAAATCGTGAGCAGAGCCAATTGTAGAGCTCTATCAATAATTCAGTTGAAACAGATAGCGAACAGTTCTGCCCATCCCTGCTTCTAAACGTTGGATTATAGAGGATAAACCCATTCCGTCTTATTACGAAACGAGCTGTTTCTCAAGTCCCGAAGAAAATTGAGCTGGTTCTTGGATTTTGAACTTTATTTCGAGTTTGATAAAGGCGTTTTGTAACGAAACTAAGTTGTTAGAATTGGTTGGTTTGGTATTTTGAACTTTATACCGGCTAATGTAAAGTTCTTTATAGAAAAACTATATTTAGATTCCTCTAAGCTCAAAATTCACAGAGCAAATTTTGATTTTTCATTTTCTAAGTCACTTTTAGAATTTTGCACTTTAGTTAATTCGGAATAAAGTTCGAAATACAACAAACTGGTTTGTAGGCTCAGGGTATGACTTCACTCACGAGAACTTGCGTGATCTGTTCCAAAATAAAACATTTTTCTTTCTTTCTTCATTTTGTTTATTTTCGTTGATAGCAGTTATGTGCTAGGTTTGGACCCTTTATTCATGAAGTTTTTACGAGTAGAGTCGAGAAAATACTTGACTTCATGACAAGCTGACTCTTCGGCTACCCTTATGTAGCCGTGCAGGATCAGTTACACCAGTAAAGACAAATGACGCTCCTCTGCACACGAACACTGTCCGGCAATACAGTCAGCATTTGTAAATCGTCCACGTAAAACACTACTACGACTTTGAAAGTCATTTCTTTGTAATTTTCAATTATAGGATCCGTCAATTCGTCTGTACTAGTTTAGCGTGGGAATTGGCAAAACAACAAAAAAGAATTGGAAATTACAAAGAAATTACTTTAAAAATATTTTATCTGCCAAAACCAAAAGTTATTTCTTGTTAGAGTGGAGCAATTTTTGGTTTTCTGAAAGGTCAGCTCGTCTCCTCATTACTGGGCTTGATAACATTACTGGTAACTTTAGCTAAATACTAAACGTTAACACTACCTGTGGGAAGAGAAGCACCCACCAGCTCCCGATTTCGTTTAGCACCAGGAATATTTGTCTCCGGGACATGATCTCCAGTGGTCTGTATGGAAAGCACGTAACCGATTGCGCACGTAGGCCGCTGTAAGCACAATTTTCCAAAATGTATTAAAGAATCTTCCGACAATCAGTGTGAATGAGGTGTTCCCGACCAGACGATGTCGCACTTGCCGGAGTGTCCGACAGGACCTATAGCGGAGGCCACACCAGCTAGCGAGCAGGCGGTGAGGCCTGCGCTTAAAAGACGCCACAGACGCCGCGATTAATGTGGCCATGGCTCAAGAAATTTAAATAAGTCATCCCATCGATACGAAACAAGAAGAAGCACAATCAGTATTTTAAAACAAAACAAAATAATGAGACCCGTCTTATGCTGGCAGTTCACTTCAAATCAAAATTGTTGTCAAAATTTTCGCGATACTGGATCAAAACAAAATGTTTTTTATGTCGATTGCGATATAGTTCACTTTGTTTTAATGCTAGAAGGCGAATATTTGTCCAGATCTGCCAAGTGTAGTACCACCATTACGGCCATATTTTATCTGGAAGCCAAACTTGACCTCAACATTTGATCCTATTCTAAAGTTTTGAACGATAGAAAATTGACGTCTTCAAACGTGGCAATTCCACATTATTCCACCACACCTAGGGTTGCCCATTAAAGTTTAATATTTAACACGGTAGAGGGCGTGCGAGACGCTTTACACTGCTATAACTGTTTACACCCCGCAACGCTATGCCTTCAAGCTGTTAACGGGAGGGAGCCGGCAGTGTTTGTACGACTACTCATTTTAATCAATAATTTAATAAATTAACCTAATCAAGATTTTTTATGATTTTTAGGGAATTATTTTTAAATGGAATGAAAACATAATACACTAGCTTTTGCTTCGCGGCTTCACTCCCGTTATGTACTGAATATACGATTTAAATATAGCCTATAACACTCTGAGATAATGCAGCTTCCCGTTAGTGAAAGAATTTTTGGAATCGGGTCAGTAGTTCCGAAGATTAGCCTCTACATACAAACTTACAATCAATTTTTACCTCTTGATAATAGAAGTATAGATTGTTAACAACTAAAATTCTCAAAATCTAGCAAAATAATGGATTATTGACTCCACCGAGACACTAAAGAATTGTGGTGTTCCTGGCCAAACTGTGACCCATGTATTGGTCATTTGGTGTGTCCAAAGAGTCCAGCATCTAGAATTCCGAGGACCTAAAATATGCCATGTTGCCGCGATTGTCATAATATGGTTACTTAGCTAACATTACTTACTACCCCAAAACAAAACTCACAGGATAGTCCTATAATTAGAAGCCAAAATAAATAGATTGATTGACATATTTTATTACTGAATCCTATAAAAATGAACACTATGGAAAATTATTATGTCAAAATATTTTGTCTATGTCAAAAAACTTAGTCCTATATTGGTAACTACGAGATTATTTCAAAATTCGGTAATTATTTGGCATGTATTTAACGCGGCGACAAACTAATCTGATTTAGGGTTTGAAAAATAATTAAAATAGGTAGCAAAAGTGTACTTAACGCGTAGTCGACGTAGCCCCACTGCGCGGGACTACTTTTTCAGAGGGTTCATTCAAAAAGTTGGCAACATCGCAAATAGCTGTCAAATATTTACCTGTTTTAATTAGTTTGGCAATATTACTGTATAGGAATAAGAAGTATGGAACTAGAATATTAATAATGAATTGCAATCAAAACACTGAATATTTTTTGTGTAAAAATGGCATTTGGAAAATTTCCAAATACTTTTTTTTACAATATTCGGTGTTACGATATTAATTATTGCATTTCATAATCAATATTTTAGTTCACTAGTTAGCCATATTTCTTATTTCCATACAGTAATATTGCCAAATTAATCAAAACAGCGAAATAAATGACAGCTATTTGCGACGTTGCCCGCTTTCAGTATAAACGCTCTTAATGGCAACCTAATGCTTTAAACTCTGCTAATCCTGTACATACTACTTTTACTTACTTTAAAAACCTCTTAAACCATCTACCAACTAAACTATTGCTAATTATGCTTAGGTATAATTTTGAAAAAGGTTAATGCTCATTTAAAGTTCTAGACTCTGTTACGAGTCAATAAAAAATAAAAATCATTGTCAAAAACAATAAATCAATCACGAATTCATAGACAAAGCAATATCATTGAATTTCTCATTTAACACGCCTGTTATTAAAACCCCAATTCTAAGTATTAAGTGTTTAATCTGTTGGTAAAATATTAACATCAAAATAATAATTGGTTGTTCCTTTCAGTCAACATTTAAAAGTTAAACCACAGATTCAAAATAACTGCAGATTTTCTTAATCAAGACTTTTTTCAATCTAGAAACTTAGATCATCCAAATGCTGGATACTCCTTGACCAAAAACAAAACACGACACATTTCTCAAACGAATCATCTAACACATATCCTGTATTCTAGGGATCTAAGTCGCAATGAGCTGACGGCGATCAGCCGGAGAACCTTCAGAGGATTGACAGCGTTGAAGAGTTTGCATCTGGACGGAAACCATCTCAAATGTATTGATGAGAAGGCGCTGGAGAACTTGAAGAGTTTGGAAGTACTGTGAGTAGCTTTTTTAATACATTTTCTTTAAAACTGACACTTTAGTTGGCGTATCTGTCAAAAAAATAACGTATACAACATTATTTTTAGTATATGCGAAACCTGAATATAGTTTGTTCAGAATAAGTAACTGAATCGATTCCAATCATTTTTAAACCATGTTATATTTTTTCCCAAAAATATTTAAAGAAGTTAAAAGTTGGATACCGAGCGACTTTGAGTACCTATCGCAATAATTTAGGTACCTACTGCCAAATTCTTATTATCAATGAACTCAATACGAAGCTGGAGGCGCGCGCTGCGTGGTGACCGCGTTTTTGTGCGGACAACTAGGTAACAGAACAAGCTTTTAACTTTGTGATTTTTCATGATACAGTTCATAGATTCTTTACATAAAAATACTAGACACGTGTATCAGGTTTCGCATATACTAAAACTAATGTTGTATATAGGTTCAAATTTTATGGCGGCTCTGAAGTTAGCTGCAAGTGACGGTCAGCGCACGAATTGTTCCATCATCAATTATCCCCCATATAAATAACATCTTCGACAGTATTTTGTTTTTAAAAACGTTGCCCCACACTCGGAATTTCTCCTGTATCGTGGGTGCGTTTACAAACATTTAAACTCACATTATACAAACAGCCAGACCCGGAACAACCGGGGATCGAACCCGCGACACGCAGCGCAGCAGCCAATCGCTCAGCCACTGCGCCAATCGTGCCGTCAAAATTATTATTTTTTAATTCATTATTATTCAGACGTACATGCTTACAAATTCCACAAGAATTAATAAAGTGCGGTGATTGTTTTCTTAACAACCAAAACCTTCAATTCCAGCCTCAAATTCCTATTCGATCAAAGTAATCAAATGAAAGACTTGATCAAACAATGATTAATTCTACGTGAACCTGTAATTGGGTCAAATTTCGATTCAATAAGACCTCATACAAGACGGAGGTCGGATCAATATTCTTTAGGTCAGTTGAGTTCAATTGATGGCCTTACTTGTATTGTTTTCTCACGGATTCGTTGGTTTTATGAGTCATTTTAAATAAACTTTCGTACATTTCAATTAACCCTAGTCAACATCTAATGACTAGACATTGCGCAAAATAAACAACCGCTACACAGCCGTTTTAATGAGTCCTCCGCCTTGCCCCATCAAAGGCACATTAAGCGTCCACAAAGTCCTAACAATATCCCACAGGTTATTTACTTTAAAATAACCATAATCCACGGTAGATATTACGACTAATTGAACTAATACGTGATCAACATTCAGAATATTCAATTTAAATTGATACGTTCGCGAGGACTCATTAATGCGGTCGGTCTATAATAATAATAGTCCTCCTGTATCCCATCACCATCTCGGGTTCTCGGACTACCGTCATGTCTGTAGTCACCAGTAGCGAAGGCCCAATTTTTGTTAGAGGTAAGCCGGAGTTTATATCTACAACATTAGTTATAGTATATGCGAAACCTGAAACACGTGTCTAGTATTTTTATGTAAAGAATCTATGTACAAAATTTCAAAACTGTATCATGAAAAATCACAAAGTTATAAGCTTGTTCTGTTACCTGGTTGTCCGCACAAAATCGTGGTCACCACGCAGCACGCCCACGCGCGCGCCTCCAGCGTCGTCTTGAGCTTATGATAATAATAATTTGGCAGTAGCTACCAAAATTAGTACTTAGTGTCGCTCGGTGTCCAACTTGTAACTTTTTTTAAATATTTTTGGGAAAAAATATAACATGGTTTAAAAATGACTTACTTATTCTGAACAAACTATATTCAGGTTTCGCATATACTAAAAATAATGTTGTATAATGAGTTTATATTATTTATCTATAGAATACTGACTGTGCCATTTTTCAAAGGGAAGCCAGTAGGAATCGTGTTGTATGGCACCTTCGCCACTGGTAGTCACCTCACCATAACATCTTTGTCAAAATACCCCTACACATCAATCCTGGCTAATCCTCGTTATCATTTCAGGACACTGAACAACAATAACCTGACATATCTCTCTCTGGAGCCAGCTGCGATTAGTCGACTAAACACGCTGCGACTGACCGACAATCCTGTCGTGTGCGACTGTCGGGTCGCGAGGCTCTCGACCACTGTACGAGCGGCGGGTATTCTTGGAGTTGGAGCCAGGTATAGTCAAATTGTGTTTTGTGAAGGTATCTACGAATATTGCAGAAATCGAACATGATCCCTGTTTTCTAGTGGTGACTTGTAATTAGGTTTAAAGATTCTTTATTTATTTTAAAAGAACATAGGTACACTGTTCACTCATCGAATAAATACATAACTAAGGTAAAGTGTAGTCCCGCCCCCGTAGCATGACCACCGTAGACAAGGATTTCTTTGACGGAAGAATCGACAAAATTTATTTATTTATTATTTCTGGCCAACCAACAATTGTTTATACGGTTACATTTTAAAATATAGATTCTTATATCAAAGGTTAGTATAACAATTTCTTATAGGTTAGCAACGCATGCCCCACAAAATAATAAATGTTACATTAAAGACTAAAGTAAAATTGAAATCAAAGTTGAAAATGACAGATAGTGCAAAGAAATTTGTCATTGTGTCGACACAATCTGTCATTTTGTCGATTCCTCCGTCAAAGAAATCCTTGTCTACGGTGGTTATGCTACAGGGGCAGTAGTTAACAGAGTTGTAGGTAGGTACGATGTCGGCATATAATTGTGTGAAAGACTAGCTTATATCGTCAGCTTAATAGTTTTATGTTGTTAGTGACGTACTGTTTGAGTTTAGCTTTAAATAAGTGGAAAGAAAATGTGTTCCTGATATCTTGCCGGTAGATTATCATAAAGTTACCTACATACTTTATATTTTTCCTGCCATATTGCGTTCTCGGGGGGTGCGTCTGTATTTGGTTAGGGTTTCTTTGTCTGTGTATGGTTTTATGTTATTCGTCTGCTAAATCGAAATTATTCGTTGACTTATTAGTTGAATAATCTAACACTTGTATAGACCTATAGTACCAGACTAGACCAGTAGCGAAGGGTCAATTTTTGTAAGGGGTAAGCCGGAGTACATATCTTTAATGTGATTATATTATTTATCTATAGAATACTGACTGTGCCATTTTTCAAAGGGAAGCCGGTAGGAATCGAGTTCTATGGAACCTCGCCACTGGTAATTACATAAGCAACCATTTTTATTCAACAGACAAGAATTTGAACTAAATAAGAACCGTCAAAGAAAGCAAAACTAAGAATTCTAATTTTGACAGTTCTAACTTCAAACAATTACTAAACTACAGAATAAAAATTATAACTTTGACTCAAGTAATCCCTTTGACTGATGAAACGGGTGTAAGTAAAATTCTGCCGAAATTCTCATAATTCTCACAAGTAAACTTAAGAAATATTCTAAACAACACAGGCATGACCCTTTTTGAGAAAACGTGAATAAAACTGTATTTCCAGATGCCAGGCGCCAGCTGCATTAAGAGGAGCTCTACTGACAGAACTGGAAACACATGAACTGATTTGCAGCGGTAAGTAGCCTTCAGAAACCTCCACGCTAATCATAGCAAGTGCGCTAAACTTAAACGAAGGGTTTGGGAGGGGTCTACTTATAGTACACCCGCATTTCGACAGTCCCATGTTATAGTAGGAGACCCTATTGCCAGCAACCGGGCACAAACTTAGATACCGTGGCTGCTACGTGGAGGGAGCTCGTGGCTTAACTACAACAGCCGCTCGGGTCGACCTTCAGGTTAAGCCGCACTTGCCTATGTTGGTCCGAGGATGGGTGACCACCCATGTCATACTGAGTTTCCTCCGTGCCTCGGAAAGCACGTTAAGCCGTTGGTCCCGGCTGTCATTTGTAGATCTTTGACAGTCGTTAAGTAGTCAGTGGCCCGAAAGTCTGACAACCAGTCTTACCAAGGGGTACCGTATTACCCAGCACTAACTGGGCTATGGAGGTCAGATAGGCAGTCGCTCTTTGTAAAATACTGGTATTCAGCTACATTCGGTTAGACTGGAGGCCGACCCCAATATAGTTGGGAAAAGGCAGGCAGATAATGATCTGCTACTGAGAAATTCCCGATGGGAAAACCCGATAACACAGCCCGATCTGGAAATCTAACCCAGGACCTCATGCTCTGCAGTCGCGCTTGCTACCACTAGACCGATGAGACAGCTAGAAAAGATATCACATGAAGAATCCTGGGCTGCAAGCGAGGTGAACAAAGCACTTTCTCTTTCAGTTTGTTTAGCACTTGTAAACGCTTCCTTTCGCTATCCAACGGCTGACAGGTGGGCTTCTAATTTATTTTGAATCTTCCTCCAGGTCCAACCACCACAACGACAGTAGAATGCTCTGCGGAGCCCCGCTGCCCCCCTCCTTGCCGCTGCACCCCTGAGGGTACTGTGGACTGCCGGGAGAAACTGCTGTCTGAACTACCAGCCACCATCCCTCACAGAGCCACTGAGATGTAAGTACTGCTGAACTGCCAATCTGCCTAAGAAGTAGAATGCTCTCTGTACCCTGAGAGGACCGTGGAGTGCCGGGAGAAGCTGCTGTCTGAACTCCTAGCCAGCATTCGTCACAGAGCCACTGAGATGTAAGTACTACCCTAACTATAAAACGTGTAGTCTGAGACACAATGTGGTCATGTGGCTTACTAACACCAAGTAGAGTTGCTGGTGTTGCGTTCTTGAGCAGCGACAGCGACGGTCAAGTGGTAAGTTGGTATTTATTTATCGCTGTAAACCGTGGTTTCGAAACCAGTCAGGCCCTATACCTACTTTAAAGATACTCAATACGGTGAATACTTACTGATGAAAAACCTTACAAGTGTGATGTATACGGTGAATTAAAACATCGTAAGGAAACGGCCAGCGAGGGCGAGGGCTATGCTCGGAGTTTCTTTGTGTGATAAAATCAGAAATGAGAACATCCGCAAGAGAACCAAGGTAACCGACGTAGCCCGAAGAATAGCCAAACTGAAGTGGCAGTGGGCAGGGCACATTGCTCGCAGAACGGATGGCCGATGGGGCCGAAAAGTTCTGGAGTGGCGACCGCGAACCGGAAGACGCTGCGTTGGAAGGCCTCCCACTAGGTGGACCGATGACCTGGTGAAGGCTGCAGGGATCCGCTGGATACGAGTCGCACGGGACCGGTCAATGTGGCGACACTTGGGGGAGGCCTATGTCCAGTGGACGTCTTTCGGCTGAAATGATGATGATGAAGGAAACGGCCAGAACGAAAAATTTTAAAGACACACTTGCCCCGCTTTGTGTATTGTGACCCAGTCAGTGTCATTGAGAAAAAGCCTTTGCCCCAACAGTGGGGATAGAGGGATTATACATAGTGTAAACGGACCCTTCACGAAGCCGTCAGCCAAGCATTTTGTACATCAAACTAAGTAACTTTACGCCAAAATTATTGCTGGGAAACTAATTTTTTTTTGGGGGGTAAAGTCGTGGTTTTTGGAAAAACTCAATGTAACGCACACAGGAGACGCGGGAAAAGAGTACGTGGAAGGAATTGGGGGAGGCCTTTGCCCAGCAGTGGGACAGTACAGGCTAAATAAAAAAAATTAAATAAAAACGCACTCAAAACATTGTGCTGATGGATGCATTAAATAGTACAGGGGTCAAAGAGGTATTTAAAGTAAAGTTACAACATTAAACTTGCAAAAAATTTGGAACTTCGACCTCCAATATCTCCGTAACTAGAAGGTTCGCAGGTATGGTCCAGAACAAAAAAATGATCGCAATGACAGGGAAAACAAGTGCCTTGTGGTTTCGTTAAGGGTCTTTTTACATCCATACTTATGCATACAACGTAAGCTGAGGTTGCATGCACCTGAAGAAGGTTCCAATCATTGCAATGGGTCTGTAAAACAATGTTTCGTTTTGTAAACAAGCTTCTATAAGACAAGAATACTCTGTTACTTATACATGACGTATTTCTTTCTCTTTCCAGCCGCCTTGAACAGAACGAGATAACCGAAGTGGGCGCCGGCGCCTTCTCCTCAGTGAAGAGAGTCGCGAGGATCGACCTGTCGAATAACAAGATCACCAAGTTGGCAGCCGATGCCTTCAGCGGATTGGTGCATCTTACTTCTTTGTAAGTCTTTCATGTTTATGTTTTTTAGAAGGAAAATGAACATAGTGGGAGCTAAAAAAGGTAGACATTGCACGACGATATCTTTGTACATATTACCTATATGCTCCATTCACAGGTATATCCCCTGATTTTTTTTTAAAACATTGCCCCACACTAGGAATTTCTCCTGTATCGTGAGTGCGTTTACAAACATTTAAATTCACACACACAAACAGCCAGACCCGGAACAACTACCTGTAGATCATACAAACATTTGTTCCGTGCGGGGATCGAACCCGCGAAGCAGTCAATCGCTCAGCCACTGCGCCAACCGTGCCGTTAAATGGAACACTATCAGATCTCCAGATGGTTGCTGGTGCCTTGGTCTGTCAGAGGCAAATATAACTGAGAAAGGCACACATTATTGATGGTATTGAGTTTTTCCACCAGGATATTTCTCAATAGCAGCTGAGATATTTCCTACTGGGAAATTCTTGGACTTCGGACTAACGCCCGGTTAATGTCAATAGGCTCGCCCCATCACATGGGACTTTACCATAACGTGTGTAAGGTGGGTGTACCAACTTCGGGTGCACCGGGACATGTGTGAAGTTATGTGAGTTAAGTGTAGGCTGAAGGACGCCGCTGGCCCCTTGTCAAAAGACATGCGTTTATAAAATATATTCCAGTATCCGTTTCAAAAACAAACTATACAAAACAAAGACATACTTTGAAAAATACAGCCATTGTCACACATTCACCGTAATGTTTGATTACTCGGTTCAATGTAGTAGTGGTAGGAATAAGTCAACATTTTTAAACAAAGTGAAACTAAGTACAGTTCTGTTATGTATCAAACTTTATGGCGGCTCAGAAGTTAGCTGCGAGTGACGATGCGTCCTCTCGCCCCGCTGATACCTAAAATTGTGTTCTGCGCTGCTGGACGTTAGATGTTTCGAGCGCCATAAAGTTTGAACCGGTAAACCTGCTCAGACCGTCACTCACAGCTAACTTCCGACCCGCCATAAAGTTTTAACCGAACTATAAGCTTACGTAGCATAACTTGAACACCAGCCCCCGTAGCGTGACCACCGTAGACAAGGATTTCTTTGACGGAAGATTGGACAAAATGACAGATAGTGCAAAGAAATTTGTCATTTTGTCCAATCTTCCGTCAAAGAAATCCTTGTCTACGGTGGTCATGCTACGGAGGCAGTTCATAAGTAGTTATTTATTCGAAGAAATCAAATACTAAATTCACTACCAAATGTTTGTTCTACATAAATAAAAGTCGAATCTATTGTCTCATTTCAGAGTATTATACGGAAACAAAATCAAGGACTTACCCTCAGGAATATTCCATGGACTTGCGTCGCTACAGCTACTGTAAGTATGATTGACATTTGCTAATACTTCAAACGATAATTTACGTTGAGACAGTGACCTCATTTAAGGACGTGGAATCGGCAGAAAGACGTCCATGTCCGTTGCAAACTGACCTCATATCCGAAGCCAGAATCGGATAGTTAATTCATCATCTGCCTGCCTTTTCCCAACTATGTTGGGGTCGGCTTCCAGTCTACCCGGATGCAGCTGAATACCAGTAATTTACATGAAGCTACCTATCTGACCTCTACGTTACTCCTTGGTAAGACTGATAGTCAGGGTTTGGGGCTTCTGGCTACTTAATGACTGTCAATGCAATGATCTACAAGGCAGCCGGGACCAACGGCTTAACGTGCTTTCCGAGGCACGGAGGAAACTCTGTATGTACTGTGTGGTCATCCATCCACGGATATATCAAACTAATATCAAACCGCGTTTGTCCTGAAGATCGACCCGAGCGGCTGTTATTATTTAGTCACAAGCTTCTAGGAGTTGGAAGGTTAATTTATTTTCTCAAATGTTACAGATTGTTGAACTCGAATGAAATTACATGCGTGAGAAAAGATACCTTCCGTGATCTGCAAAATCTGAAATTATTGTAAGTATTCCTTAAAAACGTGGTCGCTCACAATGGGCCTCATCAGAAGGCTTTAAGTCACCCAAAGGCCAATGAGAGCTATGCTGGGAGTTTCCTTGCTTGATCAAATCAGAAATGAAGACATCCGCAAGAGAACCAAATTACCGACGTAGCCCGAAGAATAGCCAAACTTAAGTGGCACTGGGCAGGACACATTGCTCGCAGAACGGATGGCCGATGGGGCTGAAAAGTTCTGGAGTGGCGACCACGAACCGGAAGGCCTCCTACTAGGTGGACCGATGACTTGGTGAAGGTTGCAGGGATCCGCTGGATGCGAGTCGCACGGGACCGGTCAATGTAGAGACACTTGTAGGAGACCTATGTCCAGCAGTAGACATCTTTCGGCTGAAATGATGATTCGTTAAATCCCAAAATAAAAACATCCACAACAATTTGACAGCACATTTAATGGAATTATTATGATTTTTCAGGTCCCTGTATGACAACAATATCAGATCCTTACCGAATGGGACCTTCGATGCCTTGACTGGAATACAGACGCTGTAAGTAATTAATTGCCTGACCAGTCAATATCTATGCTAAAATAGTCTGGTGACTACAAGCGCGGATGCTGAACGTAGAGCTCCTGGTTTCAGCTCAAAATCTGGATTTAGGTATAGATGGGACTTAAATAACTTTATATAACATCACGCCTTGTGCACAATGAAAATGGTACTGGCAAAATATAGGTGTATTTAGAACTCTAGCTAATTCATCAAGTAATTATAAAACTTGATGCTTCTAACTATGCATCCCACTGGCAAAACATATACATTGATGTACATAAAACGTTGTCTGATGAGATAAAAGATTTCAAGTAAGAGAAGAGAGAAAGAAACAAATAGATGAAGATTCTTAGTAAGAATCAAATATCCCAAGTTGTTGTGTGACACTTCCAATTTTATAACTAACAATATTAAACCTTACCCCACAGACACTTAGGCCGCAATCCCTTCGCCTGCGACTGCTCCCTGCGCTGGCTGGCTGCCTACCTTCGGAAGAACCCCATCGAGACGTCGGGGGCGAAGTGCGACTCCCCCAAACGGATGAGCAGAAAGAGGATCGATGCCTTGAGGGAGGAAAACTTTAAGTGCAAACGTGAGTTGAAAATTGAAAGAAATATATTTGTTTGGAACGTGGCGCATTACACAAACTAAATAATAAGACAAGGAAAAAAATCAAACAACGGTTTAAAACGGCACGATTGGCGCAGTGGTTGAGTGATTGATTGCTGCACAGCGTGTCGCGGGTTCGATTCCCGCACGGAACAAATATTTGTATAGCCAACAGGTAGTTGTTCCGGGTCTGGCTGTGTGCGTATGTACGCGCCTACGACACAAGAGAAATTCCTTGTGTGGGGAAACGTTATACACAAAAAAAAACTCTTAATAAAGTCCGTGTCCGGCCCCGAATTGTCCTAGATCTCAGAAAGACAGCCGGGGTCAACTATGAGACTGCAGGACTTAACGCGCTTGCAGGGGCACGAAGGAGTCACAGAATTAAATGAATGGTAGAGTATCCAAAGAATGAATACAGGGTGTAACAAGACCCTTAACGAAGCCGTCAACCAAGCATTATGTTCATTAGTATATTTTTGCGCAAATTTACTTCGTTTGATGTTTTTTTTTGGGTTGGAAAATCACGTTTTACGGTAGGACGCAATGTAACGCACTCAATACATTGTGCTGATGAACGGATTGAATAATACGGGGATCGTGGAGGTGTGTAAAGTAAAAATCTTTCATTAAAAACATGTATTTTAAAAAAAAAACTTGTGAAAAAGTTGTAACTTTGACCCCCAATATCTCCGTAACTAGAAGGTTCCCAGGTATGGTCTAGAACAAAAAAAAATTATCGCAATAACGGGGAGAACAAGTTTTTCGGCTTCGTTAAGCATCTTGTTACACCCTTTATAGTCCCAAACTAGTTTGGCATGTTTTGACTATATCTAAGACTTCTGTGGCACCTAAAAATATTCACAAAATCATTATAATTGTCATTTTTATTCATCACATATTCTCAGTTTCACTTACCTTTAATTTTACCCTGTATTCTTACTAATTCCAGCTGGAGAAGAATCAGTGAACGCCTGTGGCTCAGCGGCCGCCTGTCCCGCCGCCTGCGCGTGTGAGTACGGCGCAAGAGCAGTCAGCGTGGCTTGCACAAGAGCAGCTCTTACTGAGGTGCCGAGGGACCTGCCTGTCAATACTGATGCATTGTGAGTTACTCTATAAATCAATAAAGTGTGATACATAAAAGGTGTAAGTAGACCCTTAACGAAGCCGAAAGGCACTTGTTCTCCCCGCCTTTACGATATTTTTTTTGTGGGAACCTTCTAGTTACGGAGATATTGGGGGTCAAAGTTTCAACTTTTTCACAAGTTTTTTTTAAATACATGTTTTTAATGTAAGATTTTTACTTTAAACACCTCCACAACCCCCGTACTATTCAATCCATCCCTCAGCACAAAAGTCGTTTTCCAGCAATAATTTTTGCGTAAAGTTACTTAGATGTTTGAGGTACAAAATCCTTGGTTGACAGCTTCATGAAGGGTCTGTTTACATCCTGTATATAGCCGAGCTCTTTTGAAAGAGCTCGTCCTACACAACTATTTCTTCAGCCGAGGAGGGTTGGTGTGGTCGCTGTAAATTACAGGTCCATGAGACGTTTCGGCCTTGTCTTTAGATGGCAACGCACCTGCGTTTTCCTAGGAATGCAGACTGTTTTAGGCGGTGGTAACAACGTATACAACATTAGTTTTAGCATATGCGAAACCTGAAACACGTGTCTAGTATTTTTATGTAAAGAATCTATGTACAAAATTTCAGAACTGTATCATGAATAATCACAAAGTTATAAGCTTGCTCTGTTACCTGGCTGTCCGCACAAAAACGTGGTCACCACGTGGCGCGCTCGCGCGTTCTTTTCCAGCGTTGTCTTGAGCTCATTGATAATAATAATTTGGCAGTAGGTACCTAAATGATTGCGATAGGTACTTAGTATCGCTCGGTGTCCAACTTGGGAACTTTTTGGACAAAATATAACATGGTTTAAAAATGAATGGAATCGATTCAGTTACTTATTCTGAACAAACTATATTCAGGTTTCGCATGTACTAAAAACAATGTTGTATATACAAAAAATATTGTTCTATGTTGTAAAATATTGTGTATGTTATTATATGCAAGATGTTCTTTCTCTTTATATTGTCCTTTGATCCCCTTATATACGCTTCATGAAGACAGTTTATTAAATTCAGTTAATTTTAATTTCAGGTTGATGTCAGACAACAGTTTGGGTCAGATCAAATCCGATGGTCTGTTCGGACGTCTCCCAGACCTGACGAAGCTGGACCTCCGAAATAACGGTGAGTAATAGACAGAGAATCGAAGCATTGATCACTTGAGTTGGCGTTTTCTGACTCATACAGTCATCATCTGCCTGCCTTTTCCCAACAATGTTGGGGTAAGCTTCCTGACTAACCAGATGCAGCTGAATACCAGTATTTTATGTGAAGCGACTGCCTATCTGACCTCCACAACCCACTGTACAAGTACTGCGTAATACGAAACCCCTTGATAAGACTGGCTGTCAAGCTTTCGGGCCACTGACTACCTGTAACGACTGTCAAAGATCTACTAATGACAGCCGGGACTAAAGACTTAACGTGATTTCCGAGGCACGGAGGAAACTCGGTATGTAATGGGTGGTCACCCATTCGCGGACCAACTTAGGCAAGCGTGGCTTTACCTGAGAACTACTGGCTGTTATTGTTTAGCCACGAGCTCCTAACTGCTAACGAGTCATATTCAGGGATTTTTCACAATCACAGGGGCTAGACAAAATAAATTCTATCAGCAATAAACGAAAGTGTGAAGGTAAAAATATATTGGAGTGACTGACGAACAACCGAATATTGAACTTAAAAAAAAAGGAATTAACTTAAGTTTAGTTTACAACCGTGAAAGCTTAAAACAGTGTACCGAAAAGTTATTACTAACCCTCTAGAGTCGTTGTAGGAATATGAAGATAAAGATAATTTATTTTTTTTAAACATGCGTTTACACACAAACTGAGCATGCAAGGTCTTAGTGAGTAGGGTCGGGTAGGTCCGTATATGTTTTACCATGTGAGATGTACAAATTTGGTTTTTCTTTTACAATTATACAGATTAAAATATTTCTATTTTAGCCATTGTTTTTCTAAGTAGGTTTATATTCATAATAACTAATTTAACTAACATATTATACTCTTTGAGTTACTTATTACAATAAAAATTAATACAAATTGTTCAATTGTCATTGGAAAGCAATTCTCACTTGTTTCGCCTTGTGTTTTCCTTCATTCATCTGTGGTTTTCTTGACTAAAGCTTGACCAAATTGAATAATTTGTTACTAATAAAATATGTATGGCTGAAGCACAAATAAAACACTGTATGAGGAATACATAATTTCAGGTATAACGCTAATAGAAGACAACGCATTTGATGGTGCAGCCAACATTCAAGAGTTACTGCTGGACGGCAATCTGATACAGACGGTCACTGATAAGATGTTCTTCGGGCTACACAGTTTGGGCATTCTGTAAGTGTTTTCTTGAACTTTGTGAATAATCTGACACATTCGCCTAGCGGTCGCAAACTTAACTGCTGAACAGGGTCACCAGAAATTTGGTTTTTTCTAGTAGAACTTTTTCAGAATGTTCCAGAAGCTTGATTTTGTGCGAGGACATGGTAAGTGTAAGTAGACTCCCTGCAAGGACCCCCTGCTACATGGTCGTGGGTTGAATTGCCCTGCTTGCTGCCTACAATACACCTCTGCCTACCTCCTCGGAGAATTAAAGCGTGATGCAATAATATTACGATTCTTCTGTTTTCAGATCTCTAACAGACAACAAGATCAGATGTATCACTCCTGGAGCATTTGACCATCTCACCATGCTGTCAACTTTGTAAGTACCATATTTTCTCTATGATTGTAAAACTCTCCAATGTTTTATTGAATCGAAATGGGTGTAACAAAGCTAAATCCAAAAGATAAGCCGTCTAGCCTAGCCTAGTATTTTAGAGTCGGCTTTCAGTCTAACCTGGTGCAGCTATATCAGTATTTGACATGGAACGGTTTCTATCTGTCTTCCACAAGTTACAGGGTAATACGATACCTCTCCGTAAGAATGTACCTGACAACCTGAAACGATTTGCAAATGACAACCGGGTCCAACGGCTTAACATGCTTGTTGAAGCACGGAGCGGTCATCATCTGCCCAGCCTTTTCCCAACTATGTTGGGGTCGGCTTCCAGTCTAAGCGGATGAATACCAGTATTACATGGAGTGACTGCCTATCTGACCTCCACAACCCAGTTAGTACTGGGATACCCTTTGGTAAGAATGGTTGTCAGAGTTTTTGGGCCACTGACTACCTAACGACTGTCAAAGATCTACAAATGACACCCAGGACCAACGGCTTAATGTGCTTTACGGAGGAAACTCGGTATGTAATGGGTGGTCACCCATCTACAGACCAACCTTGGCAAGCACGGCATAACCTAAAATCGACCCGAGTGGTTGTTATTATTTAGCCACGAGCTCCTCACGAGGTCTTGGTATTTAATGAATATTCATACTTTCCCATCTCCCTCCACAGGAACTTGGAATCCAACCCGCTGGACTGCACGTGCCACATCTCGTGGCTGCCCAACTGGCTGCGCAGCCGGCGCCTGTCCCCCTCCGCCACGTGCCGGTCCCCGGCGGCGCTGAGGGACGCCAACCTGCATCATCTGGAGGTTTCCGACTTCAAGTGTACACGTGAGCTACTTTTTAAATGACTATAGTACAGATATGAGCAACAAAACATAGTTTGATAAGAGCGTTTATACAGAAAGTGGGCAACGTCGCTGTCCAATATTTCGCTGTTTTGATTAATTTGGCAATATTACTGTATCATCATCATCATCATCATTTCAGCCGAAAGACGTCCACTGCTGGACATAGGCCTCCCCCAAGTGTCGCCACATTGACTGGTCCCGTGCGACTCGCATTTATTATAACTAAAATATTGATTATTAAATGCAATAATTAATATCGTAACACCGAATATTTAGTTTTAGATGTAAAAAAAAGTATTTGGAAACTTTCCAATTGCCTTTTTTACACCTAAAACGGTTACAACATCAAATTCAGTTTTTTAATATTCTAGTTCACTAATTAACCGTATTTCTTATTCCCATACAGTAATATTGCCAAATTAATTAAAACAGGTAAATATTTGACAGCTAAATAGCTGTCAAATATTTACCGGTTTTAATTAATTTGAGACGCTGCCAACTTTTTGGATGAACGCTCTTAAGTGAAAAAACTGTGTCGTTAGTCTAGTGGACGCAAGCCTTGAAAGCGTAACTACTGGAAATGGGGTCCTGAGGGCCTTTACATTGCTTATAAAAAACATAATGTCCTCAAGTTCACAATATTAACCCCCAACTCTTTCACTCCCCAGCTGAAGACAAAGGCTGCCTCTCCTCGGACTACTGCCCTTCGCTGTGCGCGTGCGCCGGGACCGTGGTGCGCTGCGCCCGCGCGTCGCTGACCACCGTACCGCTGAACATACCCAAACAGACTACTGAGCTGTAAGTATAACGCACCGACACTCTTATAGCAGGAAAAAGCGATTAAAGTGAAGTGTCAAGCGATTTTGAATCCTGTGAACTATTATGTGCTTAGACCCAGCATCTGTACTGCCCAGTAAATGATTATGGTAGGACCACAGCCTAGATCAGCAGCTGACTGCCTGGTTCCACTCGAATTTGATTACCGGACTGATCAAACTGTCATTTGTAAATTCAGATTAGGAGCCCAGAATCAACACTGGAAGGCTTCGCCGCTTATATAATTTGATTAGTAATTAGTGACCGATACTTATACACGTGATTGTACATCACACGTGATAACAAACAAGTTTCCCAAAGAAACTTTTTTTATATTCATTCATTCTTATCACAATAACACAACAGCCGTATGAAATCCGCGCGCGCGCGCCTATGACCTATCAGCGGTTAGCCGCGTGACGCCGTTCTGTCTCATTACTATCGTACCGTGTTACCGTGGGAAGGCAGAGCACCCGCGCGGTTCGCAAGCCCGCTCCGTAAGCGGCGCCCGCGCCACAGGCGGGCCGCTACAAAAGTACACAAATGTGTATAAAAAAAAATTCTTTGGGAAAGTTGTTTGTTATCGTTAGTACAATCACGTGTTTAAGTATCGGTCACTAATTACCAGTCACCTTATATTACATTAGGCAGTATTGACATACCTATCAACAATATCCTGATGATTATTTCTTCTACAGTTTTTAGACAACACAGTTCTATTAAATAACAATTTATAACAGAATACTTACTTACTCTCTTTTGTTATCTTGAACTAACGTTACTTGGCGGAAATCCATGATGTAACTATTGCTTAACCTTGATCCAGCCTTGGAAGCTGAATACAGAGGGCAGCGGCCCTCTCACTCGCACTTGCAAAATGTGCGTAGTTTAAAATGAACATCTTTTGATCCAGTTACCTAGAATCAAACGAGATCACCTCAATCCTCCCGGAGCACATTCGACACCTCACCCAGCTGACTCGCCTGGACCTGTCCAACAACATGATAAGCGTTATCACCAACAACACGTTCGAAGGGCTCACCAAGCTGTCCACGCTCATCGTCAGCTATAACAAGCTGAGATGTGTTCAGGTACGTCAGTCTTCTTTTATCCTTGGCCTCTAACTCGACTACGATGAAACTTAGTAATGAGTTTAGGGGCCATCACTAGCATAAATCAATACCTGTAGTATGCAGTTATTAGCACACAAATATCAGGAGTTCTATTGTTTATGGATCAGAAGCATACCTTCTGTTCTCTCGTTTTCTTTTAACACAAAAATCAGTTGACTAGCAAACACAGCACAGTACTCCAGTACATTGTCTGTGAATCTCACTGTCGGAAAATATGCTCCTTAGAGAGAGAGAGCGATGTAGTACGTAAAAGAAAAGAGAGAGGGTCTCCCCCTAGAGCGGGTCTCCGAAAATCCTTAATATTATTTTCCGAAGATGGGATAGAGCGGGACCCTAGAGAGGGTCTTTGTGTCCTTGGATCTCACTGCTAAAATTAGATTTTGACAGCAGATTTACTATTCTTTTTATCTGAGCTGATTTACACTTAATCTGCGGTTTAGAAATGTAGTCGTCATAACCAGAAACTTTCAAATGTAAAAAAAGACTTAATTTGTTGTATTCTCTTTCCAGCGTGATGCCCTCAAAGGCTTGACTCAACTGAGGGTGCTATCACTCCACGGAAACAACATCTCGATGCTGGCCGATGGTGTCTTCAGAGACCTAGAATCTATATCTCATGTGTAAGTTTCATTTCAGTCATTACCTTCATTAGAATACCCCCCTGTGTATATCACCTTCTGTGCGGCCAGTAATTTGACTTTTTTCAAAAACTGAATTGTCTGCTCTGCATCATCTTCGTATTCCCCCAGAACTGTCTGCTCATTGTCATCGAAATTTCAATCTTATGCTTTTTGTATTACTTCTCTAAATTGATTGTAGTAATACTGGTTCTTTGTACCCAGCGCCCTTTGCACTAACCCCTATTCTGTGACCCCGTCCTACACCATCGATATTTCAACCTTATGCTTTTGCAAAACATCTGAAAATCGATTGACAATTGGATACTGTAGTTGTTCTTTCATGTTCATTGGTGTAGGCTCACACCAACTCTATATTGTTAATGACTACTATTTATCATAAGTCCAGTCCCAATCCCTCCGCAATTTGAACCTAATACTCGTCATCTTACGTGTGAAAATCTTTTGTTTCCAGTGCTTTGGGTTCAAACCCCCTGTACTGCGACTGCAACGCTCGCTGGCTCTCAGAATGGGTGAAGAGCGCGGGAGAATACGTGGAGCCGGGCATAGCTCGCTGTTCAGAACCGGCAGCCATGACAGACAAGCTGATACTGAGCACGCAATCCAGTGCTTTTGTCTGCAAAGGTATGTAGACTTAGATCTTGCTTATATGGCAATAACAAAGTGACGTCATTTAGCGTTAAAGATGATACCTATAGTCAAAACTGTATTGGATCGACTTAAGCTACCAACAACTAATGTGAAAACTTTGGAAAGTTGCCATTGATATACAAAATGCTATGAAAGCGATAACCACAAATGTTTATGATCTCAGAACCATTGCCACCACAGATAAACACAACTTTTCCAATGGAAAAGTGGTTCAGAGCTCCCTGGCAAAAGTTTTGCATGCTTAGGTTAAATTTCGTTTATTTTATCGCCGCATTTCCAATGCTGACCCAAAGCCATTCAAAGATGATCAACATATTATATAAAATACTGGAATTCAGTTACATTCGGTTCGACTGGAAACCAATTCCAAAATAGATGGGAATAAGCTAAACAAGCTCCGAGCAAACTTGGGAAGTCATTATAAAAAGGTGCAATAGTAGAAGGCAATGTTTCAAAACCGGCAGATTGGATCCTACAGATTTATTATTATCTTGAGGTCAAAACCAACCATTATTTCTCACCTTTCCAGGCAAACCACCAGCTGAAGTGATCTCAAAATGCGACAGCTGCTACAGCAACCCTTGTCGCAACGGCGGCTCGTGTCGTGCTCGCGGTGCGGGCGGACACGAGTGTGTGTGCGCGAGGGGGTACCATGGCGACTCGTGTCAGCACCAGATCGACGCGTGTTATGGAAGCCCGTGCGCGCATGGACTGTGTCGAGTGCTGGAGGAGGGGAGGTTCCAGTAAGTGGTGTTTTATTATGGGGTCCATTTTGGGAGTCAATGTGTAGAGGGAACTAGCTGGAGGTCAAGTTTATGAGTCAATATGCAGAAGAACTTAGCTAGAGATGAATTTGAGGGGTCCAAACGTGACGCTAAAGATAGTTTCGTGTAGGCAATGTGTGGTGTTAACTGGGGTGAAATCTTTTGAGCAATGGTGGCATTGCTCAAAAAGGCTTTCGTGTAAAGTTCAATTTGAACCAACCTACGGGACTTCACGACAGCCACTCGTAGTTCGTCATCGGTACTGTGTAAATGAAACGCTTGATTAAATTACCAAAAGAAAAGAGTCATTGTATCATCCGATAACGAAGAATATAGGAACCCTAAATCAAACCATGTCTTCTCATCATTCCAGCTGCTCCTGCCAAGCTGGTTACACGGGCGCGCGCTGCGAAGTGAACATCGACGACTGTGTCGCCAACAAATGTCAGAACAACGCCACGTGTGTGGATCACCTGGAGGGGTATTCTTGTAAATGCGCGCCTGGATTCATGGGTAAGCATCTTCTTCTCATCATCTAACTAGCTTTTCTCAACTATGTAGGGGTCGGCTTCCAGTCTAAACTGGATGCGGCTGAAAACTAGTATTTTACATGGAATGACTGCCTCCACAAGCCAGTTGGTTGAACAACAAGGTTGGATACCAGACGAAACCTGACAGATGGAAATCACCCATAAGCACAGTCAGCATTCCTTAAAACTCTACTTACTTTAGCACGCAACGCAATGGTGTAGCTTTAAACCAGTGAAATATTGAAATATTTGTATTTGGATCAGAGCCTTCTGACTTTCTTCCTTCCTCTGAGACAATCTTACCTTGATGCTATTAGGACCCAACTTTGCAGGCAGCAGGTAGACTACCCAGGGTCTGCTAGATGCGCATTTAAGTATAACCACTCGTTGGGGCAGTTATAACTATTTAATTACTAACACTTTTTTCTATATTCCAGGCGAATTCTGCGAGAAGAAAATCCCCTACTGCACTAAAGAGTTTAACCCTTGCGAAAACGGGGCCGTGTGCACTGACCACCACAGCCACTACACCTGTGCCTGTCCCAAGGGTTACTCCGGACAGAACTGCACTGTTAATGCTGATGACTGTATCAACCATATGTGTCAGGTAATGTAGTAGTGAATAGCGTAGATGTGCTTCCTGAGATCTTTCTGCGACGGATAGTTTGAACAGAATTCTCTTCGAAAAGTTTCGACAACACACCATTGGTCGCCATTGTGACTGCTGATCATGGGGTCCTCGGTTCCATTCCTAGGTTAGACAAAGTTATTAGGTTTTTGTCAATAGAATTACTTAGTATAAGCCGGAGCTTTGGCGGTGCGATGGTTAAGCAGGTGGACCTGCGCATGATCTCTCCCCGGCCGTGTCCAATTGCCGTCTCATTGAACTATGAGAAAAAAGGAACAGAGAAAGGAACGGGGGCTACCCTGGCGTTTCCACCTTAACAGCGTATTTTTTCCGCAGAACGGCGCCACCTGCGTGGACGGCCTGGACGAGTACCGCTGCGCATGCGGCGCGGGATACGCGGGCCGCTACTGTGAGGCGGCGCCGCACGCTGCGCTCGGCACGTCGCCGTGTGCGCACCATGATTGTGTGCATGGAGTGTGCTATCTACCTCAACCCAGGCCTTTACAGGTAAGTGATGGGTTCTAGAGAATAGACCTAAACGTCACGTAGAGCTGGTTCAGTGGAAACAGTCGTGACTTGCCGAGTTGAGTCGTAGGTCGTTCTGTGGTCGTGTTCACAAGGTCTCCCTATTCTTTTTCTACTTCCACTATTAAAAGGTTTTAAGGAGTTATGCTTATTGAAGGGATCCAGCACATACCGCCACCTTCGTCTATTCCATGATTTTGCTTAAGAAATTTCGCTTTCTTACATCTGAGAAGCCAATAAATCTGGTTGCTATCGAGTTACCAAACGAGTGTACTACGTGAGCTCGACAAATGGATGTGCGATTAACGCTTATGCTAAATATGGACGGGATAACGATTTTGCAAACAAAATAAGGCACTTAGCTGCATTGGCTTATT
The DNA here is from genome assembly GCA_905163415.1 of Noctua fimbriata. Lineage (NCBI taxonomy): Eukaryota > Metazoa > Arthropoda > Insecta > Lepidoptera > Noctuidae > Noctua > Noctua fimbriata. Next base: position 634,036 of record LR990949.1, on the reverse strand, counting down.
TATGCCTCGAGGAAATTCTAGCAGCTTTCCGCCTTATTGATGAACAAGTACTGCCAAAAGATGCTAAAAACGTATGTGTGTGGTTTCGGAAGTATTATATGGAAGGAACTTACACAAAAAAACAAGCCGTAGTACCTGGTTATCTGAAGCTGAAAAAAACACGAGCTTCCAGCATCGAAATGGAGCTCACGTAGTATATATACTCCTTACCAAACAAGGCAGCTATTCATTTAATTGTATTTTGTGTATTTCAGGACGACATCATAATGGAGCGGCCTCTACTCAGCACAGCCAACGATTACCTCTGCAAATGTGCACCTGGATACTCAGGTATATCTAAAACTTTGTTAATGAAACCTCATCATCATTCTCTTGCCCTTATCCCAATTCATTTGGGGTCGGCTCAGCATGTCTTCTTCTTCCATACTTCTCTATTACTCGTCATCTCATCAGACACCTCCTTTCTTGCCATATCATTCTTTACACAGACCATCCATCGTTTCTTTGGTCTTCCTCTACTCATATACCCATCCACATTCATACTCACAACATTTTCCTCATTCTTCCACATCACATGCCCATACAACAACAACCGATTACCACACAACTTTTCAGTCACCGGCGCCACTTTCAGACAATGAAACCTCAGTCAGCTTTAAATATTCTTTGTTCATGGGTTCCTGGCATAAATCAATCGGTTATAACTTTTGCCTTCTGCTATAAATCCCGAGTTTGTTGGAGTTCAGCCAAAAGGCTAACTTATAAGATAGCAGCTCTAAGTTCATTAACGTAAAGAGTAAGTGAATAAACACCGTACCCGTACCCTTTGACTTTTTCGAATATATTTTTTTTTGTTTACAGGTCGTCTCTGCGAGTACCTGACTTCCTTGACATTCAGTCACAATGATTCGCTGGTAGAATTAGAACCGTTGAGGACTACACCGCAAGCTAACGTCACATTAGGTAAGGAATATAAATTAATTATATTACTAGAGCTCTTTTTGGATATTGTGTTACTCAATTACTGGGTTGTGGAGGTAAAATATACTGGACACACTTCAATTCAGCTGCATCCCGTTAAACTCGAAGCCAACCACAATATACAGGGTGTAAACAGACCCTTCACATAGCCGTCAACCAAGCATTCTGTACATCAAACTAAGTAACTTTAAGCAAAAATTTTTGTTGGGAATCGACTTTTTTTTTGGGGTGAAAAATCACGTTTTACGGTAGGACTGGGTGGAAAGCACTCAAAGCTTTGTGCTGATGGATGGATTGAATAGTACGGGGGTCGTGGAGGTCTGTAAAGTAAAAATCTTACATTAAAAACCTGTATTTAAAAAAAAACCTTGTGAAAAAGTTGGAACTTTGACCACCAATAACTCCGTAACTAGAAGGTTCCCAGGTATGGTCTAGAACAAAAAAATGATCGCAAAAACGGGGAGAACAAGTGCCTTTCGGCTATGTTAAGGGTCTATTTACACCCTTTGTAGTTGTGAATGATGATGATGAATAAAGCGATGGAATACTCTTTATCATGTACACCATACATATGACAGGTATAAAAGACAGACATTTTATGTTGGGTGACGAAATAGGTTATCGCTAAAAGGGAATTTTTCTCGACAACTTTTGCGCTATTTGTGAAGGAGGTCGTCCATGGAATTAATACTACGATACTGAGCTTCTATAGATAACACAGAGTGGCAGAAAAGATTTCGCAAATGGTCTTTCTTTTATTCTTTTTCGTATGGTTAGTGACTAACCTGGTGTCAGAGTTTTATACCGCCCACGGGCCTCTGACTTGGCTTTACATGCCGTAGAGAAATATCTCTCAGGCATGCTGGTTTGGTTTCCTCATATTGTTTCCCTTCACCGAAGCAAGTGCGCAATACGCACATGAATCCAAAAAATCTGAGGTCTTGGGCGTGTCTTGGGTTCGAACTCGAGACCTATGACTTGGCAGATCGACAGTCACACCACTAGGCTATCACTGCTGAGATGGTACATGCTAAAAAACTCTTTTCTTTCTTGTTTCCAGTATTCAGTACAACACAACTCCATGGTGTCTTAATGTATTTTGGCGAGAACGAACATCTTGCTGTGGAGCTGTTCAATGGACGGATTCGCATCAGTTATGATATAGGAAATCATCCTACTTCTACTATGTACAGGTATGCATTTATGTATTGCCATGTTCTGTTTTGGGTCTCCATATTGTGACGATGGCATGATGATGAGTTTCCTCCGTGCCTCGGAAAGCACGTTAAGCAGTTGATCCTAGCTGTTATTTGTAGATCTTTGACAGTCGTACCAAGGGGTATCGCATTACCCAGTACGAACTGGATTGTGGAGGTCAGATAGGCAGTCGCTCCATGTAAAATACTGATATTCAGCTGCGTCCGGTTAGACTGGAAGCCGACCCCAACATGGGAAAAGGCTAGGCAGATGATGATTGTAATGATGACATGACCAACCGCAACGACAATACTGGTTTTTAATCTATGTATGCAAATAGAGAGATTCTGTGATCGCCAGACCTACGTCATTTACCTTACTACATAATTATATGTAAGAACAATTGGATATTATGAAAAGTCGATCGTGGTGGCTTTGACATATACTATCAGGTATCAAAGGTGTGCTTAATAGCTACTTAGTTACGTCATATGTTAAATCGCTAAGTTACGGCATGGAATGGAACCATCAAAACTATCTGGCGACTTGGGAAACAGCTTCAAATCATGATCCTTCGCTACTGAGTGTGGGGGTCCTGTGTTCGATTACCTGGTCGGTCTTATTGAGATTTTGCACAAGAAATTTTCAGTAGCATCCAAAATTTTATATATATATATTGTATCTGCACTAAAGAAGAGTACATTATGTTAAAACATTGAAACGGCTGGCGAAATGATAATGTACCACCTATGCAAACCTCTGGTTGTACAGGCGTGATTATGTAATGTTACTGTTTCACTTCAGCTTCGAGATGGTTTCGGACGGTAACTACCACAAGGCGGAGCTGATCGCCATCAAGAAGAACTTCACTCTGAAAGTGGACGATGGACCGGCGAGGTCTATCATCAATGAAGGTAAGCTATCTTCTATTTCAGTCTGAACATTGAGTGAAAAGAGCTTAGGGGTGAGGAGAATCTTATCACTGTCGAAGTGTATCGATCTGCATTGCAGACAGCAATGTGGCAGACTCGGGAAGAAATGATGGAGCGAACTCAGCCAGCAATAGATAAGAGAGAAAATAGAAAAGAAAGAGCGAAAAGATACCTACCCCACAGTGGAACACATTGACCTGAGTATAGAAACGCCATTCTTAACACACTGAGGTCCTCATTCCTAACTAAAGGAACCTCACATGATTTTGCTATCAAATTAAAATTAGATCAGTTCATACAGCTCTAAATTGGCTTTCAAAAACTGAGATAATGTTTCTCTACGATAGAGTAGAGTAAGGATTTGAGTATCTTTCGTTCTTTTACTACAAAGGTAATGCTTCTTTTTCAGGTGCCAAAGAGTATCTCCGGCTAGAACGGCCGATGTACCTCGGAGGAGTGCCGGAGGACATCGCTAAGGAAGCTTTCAGCAAATGGCATTTACGAAACATAACGAGTTTTAAAGGTAAGTGAGGTCCTCAAATTGTTTTCAACCCTATTACTACCCATTCAGGGATAATAAAAATTAACAAAAAAGGAAATGAAATGTACAGGTGAACTAAAAAATCGCGACATCCTCCAATTTGCACTATGTCCGCGTGGTGGAGTAAGCCCTACTTCCTCTCATAGAGAGGAGGCCTGTGTCCCAGCAGTGGGAACATTATGCGCTTATTATGCATATGCGAAAGGCAGCTGTACCCAAAACCACTTCTGTAGCTGAGTAGAAGATCTTTTGGATCTGGCTATGATTCCATCTTCAGTGGTTTAAAATGTGAGGTTGTCCGTACTTGTTGAACAAAAAGCCAATCCGAAGTAATTATTACACATATTAGGCTTCTACTCGACTCCTGCCGATTGGCAAACTAGGCAACTAGAGCGGTTCGGTATCTGTCATCACAGAATCATGCTCGGCACAGTTCGGAGTTCGAGCTAACCAGAGCGTTTGTCCCGTATGTTTACCACATAACTGCCTCGTTGGTCTAGTGTTCGCAAGCGCGACTGCTGAGCATGAGGTCCTGGGTTCGATTCTCAGGTCGGGTAAAGTGTTATTGTTTTTTCCCCCAGGAATGTCGCAGTAGCAGCCACGGAGTCTTGTGCCCGGACAAATCCAGACTCCGTGGCTCGCCCGCTATTAAATTGGACCTAAACATAACTCGCGAAATGGGTGTACTATTAGGTACACCTTTGCCTAACCCTTCGGGGATTACAGGCGTGATATATTATAATGTTACGTTCATCCACATAAAATTTGACTTTGCTTGCTTAATCAGTATTGTTATGGCTCTTTCAGCACAGTTCTTAAAATAAGCATCTTCTGTTACAGGTTGTTTAAAAGCCGCCTGGATCAACCACAAGCGAGTAGACTACGTCAACGCAGTCAGGGTGCAGAGGACATCAGCTGGATGTGGAGAAGACGAGCCTACAAGTGCTGTGCAAGCCACCGTTTTTGTTCAAGAAGATGCGGGCAGACATAACCAGGTAAATAAGTCTATTAGAACTCCTCGTGGAAAAACTCCCCCGGTGAATTCATTCACCATAAACGCAATGAAGTGTTTCAAGTGTGGGTTATGACAGTGATGGCCCAGTGGTGGCGGTCCCAACTTACGAGCAGTAAGTCGTGGGTTCGAACCCCGGCAGGCGCATTACTTTGTGTAATTTATTTCATCACCACTGCTCTCAAAACGGTGAAGGAAAACATCGTGAGGAAACCGGCATGTCTTAGAACCAAAAATTCGAAGACATGTGACATCTACCAACCCGCACTGGGCCCGCGTGGTGGATTATAGCCCATTCCCTCTCATAGAGAGGAGGCCTGTGTCCCAGCAGTGGGAACATTATAAGCTGATTATGATGATATGATGTAAAGCCAAGTCAGAGGATGGGCCTCTGACTTGGCTTTAAATGCATAAAAACTCTGACACCAGGTTAGGCACTAACTACACGAAAAAGAAAGATTGAACGATCAGCACTCGTTCGATTATGTTAAAATTTTAACGAACTCCAAAAGTTGTTAGCTAGCTGGATGCTAAAGAAGAACTGACCATTTTGATTGTCAAATCAGCGATTTAACCACCCTCTTTGCTTTCAGGACCCTTGCGTCCCCAACCCGTGCGCCCGAGGAGGCCGCTGCGTCAGAGAAGAAGGTTCTCCATCAGACTACACCTGCCGTTGCCGGGCCGGTACCGCAGGTCCTCAATGTGAGCTCAGAGCTTCCATTAGTGAGTATCAGCCAATCACAACTCGCTATACTGCTCAGAGAAGAAGGTTCGCCATCAGTCTACACCTGCCGCTGTAGGGCGAGAACCGCAGGCCCTCAGTGTGAGCTCAGGGCTTTCACCAGCAAGTATTAAGGAGATCCTTCACAAAACTCTTGGGAGGAGGGCTTAAATAGGTGTGGTATTAGTTCTTCCCTGGAAAAGCTCTTTGTGAAGCTCGTCCGGAGAAGAACTGCCACATATTTCTGCCGCCATACCGTGTTACTGTGTTCCGGAACGCTCACCCCCTCACCGCTGTTACACATTTCAGCTTTGTCTCCGGGATGACAATGTACCAGCATGATGATGATGCATCAAAAGGACAGCCTAAATACTAAATTAAATTTGCTTTTAGGTGGTGCCCCAGTTATAACTCAAGGCAGCAAATTAGCACAACGGAAGCAAGCCATCAGCAACGTACAAGCATCACCAGGTATGGACATCATTTTTTTCTACTCCTCAATAATTGCTTACCATTGCAAGTAAGAGAGTCCCATGATGCGTGATTTTCGGGACTTTTTTTAAATGCCGAATAAGCCTGCTCTTGTCATTGATCTCTTGCTTTGAAGGCTGACGAGTTTAAGGAGGGAGGGAGGGACAAACCCTGACAGGGAGTTTCATACTTTAGGCATGCGCATACTTTTTATTTTAGTTGCCTGTTCTGTCCCACTGCTGGGCAAAAGCCTCCGCCAATTCCTTCCATGTGCTCTTTTTCCGTGCCCTCTCGAACCTGCGGCCTCGGTGGCGCCGTCCGTCTTCCGGCAACCATCGTGAGGAGACTTTTGCCCAGCGGTCATCGTGCATGCGGCTGACGTGACCCGCCCAATCCCTTTTTATTTTTTTATTTAATTATGGCACTCCAACGACTTATTCACTAATACATTTTTGGGGTAATGTAACAATTAAACTTAAAATCTAGGGTGAATATGTCACTTACAGGTATGCACAGCACTTGCATAAGTATTTTAAGTTTTATAATACTACAAAGAGTACATATAGGCTAAAAGTGACTAAGCCTCTGCGACTAATCAGCGTCCAGTGGACACCCATTAGATTTGTACCGCAGATAGCGTGTAAAGCGTTTTTGGACCCGTACTATGCGATTCACATGTGTACCATAAATTGAATTCCAAACAGGTGACGCGTATTCCAAAACAGTTCGTACAAGCGAATTATAGAGTACTGTTAAGATTTGGACAGTTTTGAAGTCGTAACAGATCCTTTTTATGAACCCCAGTGTTTTAGCAGCCCTAGAAACAATAGAGTCAATATGAGGTATGAAGGTAAGCTTACTGTCAAGGAGAACACCTAAGTCTCGGATTTTGTCGACTTTTTGAAGTACTTTTCCATTGGGCGAGTATGAAGAAGTAAGCGTAATGTGTTTTTTTTTTAATGTTATATGGTAACACTTATCAGCATTAAGAAACATGTGATTTTTAGTACACCAACTATGTACAGAGTTGAGATCTTCCTGAAGTAGGGCAATGTCTGTACTTGCGTCAATGACCTGATATAGTTTCAAGTCATCTGCGAAGATGGAACAGGTACTGTGTTTTTGATACTGTTTGCTATATCGTTGACAAATATTATAAATAGCCAAATGGGAACCTTGTGGGACTCCGGATGTTGAAAGCTAAGAGAGAGACTGATGACCCTTTACTACAACTCTCTGTTTTCTGTCGGTCAGATAAGATTTAAACCACAGCCAAAGTTGACCAAATATTGGTGAGGTTAGACAGCTTTTGCAGCAATATTTTGAGGTCTACTTTGTCGAAAGTACTGCTAAAATCGGTGTAAATAGAGTCGACTTGCTTGCGTGAGTCCACTAATTTGCAAAGGTCATTAACGTAAAGAACTAAGTTGGTCGAAGTGGATTTTTGAGCGCAAAAACCATATTGTTGTGGAGCTACCTCTATTTTAGCCTAGGAGCCTTCTTGCCAACGTCCACTATGCCCGTTTTGGAACACAGCGTGGTGTTTATATGTTATATCTCGAAACTCTTCGCATTTACGGATCAAAATATTTAACTGACAAGAGATATTTGTCCCCTTTTAATGATTAAAGGTACACTTCTTCCTACTCCTTCAGAATATGCATGCGAGTTTTTGTACACGATGTCATGATTGTTTTGTTTTATTTCAGCTGCGCCGTCTCACAAGCAGCAGATGCCATCAGAACACGCGCCCTCACAGCCGACACCCGCTACAGGCGCCTGCAGAAAGGTAAGCGTTCACTAAATTCTGCAGGAGAAAACTTAGACCTCGTCGCTTAGTTAGCCCCAATCAAGAATTATTTATTTGGTTTGATGGTTTTCTGAAACCTTTGCCCAAGCCTAGTAATTTTTCGCGTACCATCTGCGGTGGGACAGGTGTCTGAGGCCGAGTGAAGATGTGCGAAGCGGAGAGCAGTGGAGTAGCGTAAAAGCTAGGGAGTATCCACCGAAGCTGTGTGGAGATGTGCAAAGAGGAGCGGATAGGAGATATCCATCGCTGCCGCACGCCGCTACAGCATACCGCTCAGCTCACGCCGCACGCTGCACACCGCTCACGTCTCTTCTTTTCTCCGCTAGCCTAAACCATTACGAGACATCTGCTCCTCTCTGCTCAACCGTTTCCACTAAAGCTAAGCGGATACGAGAAGCGGAAATAACGTAATTCTATTGGTGGTTTACAACACAATCATCACCTCTCCTCTGGTGACTTCTCCACCTCATTGGAGCCCGGTCCTTATACTTGCTACATTAGAATTACTCTCTACCGTTAGAAGAACTAATCTCTCTATTGACAACTCATCAAATATTATTTTATTTCACAGGAGGCGACCCGAGAAATAATAACAGAAGGCCTGTGCCGGTCGCGTCGCGCGGTCAGAGGAGCGCGGTGTGTGGCGCGTGAAATGCGGGGCGGGAGCGGGGGGTGCGCCAAGGGACACTGCTGCGCGCCCAGGAAGACTAAGAAGAGGAAGGTACGTATAAAATGGCGAAGTTCACCAAAGAACCTGAACGCAAGCTGATAATCTCTTTTTGTTACATCTAAACCAAATTCATTAGCTGTCAATGTTATAAGTGTTGTAAAAGAAAAAATAGTATTTATTTGACTCACACGGGACAAACATTAATATAATTAAATTAAATAAAATGAAAAAAATATTTAAAAAATTAAAAACATACATTAAACTACACTGGTCCTGTACGAGGCTAAAAGGCGCTTACCTCAGTATGGTGCAAAAATAATGTAACAGCGCTGGTATTCTGATAGGGCCCATAAACTATGAAGTATTAACAACACTTATAACATTACACTTATGGCTCTTGGACGCCGTTTAAAAGTGCTCCCTATAAAACGTCTTTTTAAGCATTTTAATGAACTGTCTCCAACTATAACAGGCTCTTAAAATACTTAATATGGCATTTAAAAACTGGCTACACACGGCCACAACGAACGTTTGGCGGATAAAAAGATTTAAATTCATTTAAAAGATTGTAATGAAAAAATAAGATGGCGGCATTTGTTCTGATTTGGGCCACGCACGAAAAGATCCTTTTACAACGATACCTTAGTCTGTCTCCATCTTTCTAATAAAAAATCTTGGTACTTCCACTTCTAATTGTTCCCTTTTTTATTCACAGATAAGATTAATCTGCTCCGACGGCACACGGTACACCAAAGATATCGAAATAGTCAGGAAGTGCGCATGTGGCAAGAAATGTGCACGAAACAGCCCATTCCACTGAACAAGACTGACCATGAACCCACCCAAGTCATTTATTACATTCATAAACAAGCCTAGGTCATGAATAACCCTAATTCCTGAATGACCCTATTTCATGAATGACCCTATTTCATGAACGACCCGTTTGAAGTGAAATACCCCCTCATTTTAAAGACTACAAAATAAGCGTATGATAGAAAAACACCTTTCTAAAATAACCTAAAATCTCCCGATATCATAGAATACCAATAAATTATGATAGGTCATTTAAGGAATTTAATAACTAACCATTTAGAAATATAAATACCGTTACACAATCATTCACAAATTAGCCCTCGCTATTAAAATTCTACTACGTATTACGAATGAATTACCCAGATTCCAAAGTGTCCTAATTCATATACAGAATTGTGTCCACAACCGCTACACCTTATTTATTATTATTATCAAAAAAAGTTAAAGTGTTGCCTCATTGAAAACTTAAACGTAAATGGAAGAAAAGATTTTCTGTGAATACAATTATTTTTTAAGAAATATTGTATTTCGAAAACTAACAGTAAATAACACACAACTAACATTTTTGAAGTCTTACCGTAGTTTAAAAGTACAAAATAATTTTGTAAAATAACTATGGCAACACTTACAACTATCGAGCTCATCCCAGATAATAGACAATAAAACTCGTTTTTTTTAATAATATTCATACATAATTATATTTATAGTAGCATTTGTATTTAAAAATATTAGTAGAAAATACAAATCAACTTGATTGACGTGTAAAGCTAAAAATTTCAAATAAATATGTCATGCCGTATAAAAGTTTATATGTTTTAAGTAAACTGTAATATTTTTACATGAAATTCTTTGGCTATGCTCTTTTATCATAATTAATCACTGCATCGAACACCTACTGACTGATTTCTAAATAATATTTAGAAATATACACAGCCAATGACAACAGTATCGCGGCCATTTTGCGTTTGCTGCTAAAAGTCGTATTGGGCGAGGGCCTTTACCAGTCGTAAAAAATTATGCAGTTTACTTAAAAACTCAAGATTAAGGAAACGAATTTATCCCCTATTTCGAAATAAGAATTACACACAAAAGTAGTAACGGCCTAAATGTGTAGAAGTAGGCAATTTATATCCAATATTACCTAGAAATTATAAACGCGTTGAATCGTCATTTATGATAAGGTAAACAATTGTTTAAGAATCTATCAAATACAGTCCATTTTCGCCTGCCTGTCTTTTTCCCAACTATTTTAAAGTCAGCTTTCATCTTAACTGGATGTATACAGCAGGAGCTTCTGAAGATCATAACCCCAGTTGCTGGGTAAAACGATACCCCTTGCAAGACTGGTTGTCAAAATATCTAAACAGTTCTTCGCGTACCTATTAAATATCCTTAAATAAAAATAACGTTTTTGTATGTTAGGTAGTACCTATCTATAGGCTTACCCAGTCGTTAAATTTAAAGTAAATAATACTACATATAACTAGGAGGATTCGTTAGTAAGTAAAATCGATATGTAATTGATTAAAGAAAAAAATACATACATACTTTCCATCTAGCCGTTTCCCCCCGCGGTCTTAACCCAAGGTCAAAACTTTTGTGGATGTGAATTATTTGAACCTATCGGCAATGCTTGTTGCTTCGACTTTTGAAATGCATTCACTTGCTCTTCAAATAATTTGCGCTTTGAAGCCAAAATACGCTTAAATATTTCACCAATTATGATTGATCAACCAACGTGGTTGATTTATCAATCTCATGATTGAAGATTAAAAATGATTGATACATTTATTTAAATTAAAATGAGGCTTTTAGTTTTATTAAAAGAAATAAAGTTTACCTAATAAAATTGATTGAACTTAATAATTAAATTGTTTTAATTTGAACATACTATGTCGTTAAAATAGTATATTATGAAATATTTTATCCATGACAATATGTAAAAAGAAAATTGTTTCTGCATTTTTTAACAATAATAAAAGGAATATGATATCAATGTGTTCATTTCATGTAATTAAAAACTATTTATTATTAATATTATTTTATATGTTGTTTATTTTTTATAAAATAAATTATTTAAGTTAGTTTTTAAGTATTATGTAATCTGTAATCTATTGGCGTTTAAAATTAGATAAGAAAATTTTAATTTATCGAAATAGTAGAAATTTAAAATTTAAGCTTACAACACCACGTATTAATTTAAAAAAAGAGAACACTAATCGTAAAGAATCTTCACACAAACTTAACTGTGTAGCTGACTATTTTAGAATATAATACCCTTTTCTAAATATGTATCTTTCTTTATAAAAAAGATGATATCTAGTCTACACTTTATTGTTTTGTACCGAAAATAATCATTAACCTATTTTGAGTGAATACTTAATTACATTTTGACAGCTTCTCAGATGACATCGATTATAGTCCACTCACATTTATTTAACCTCTGACGGCATAGACCCAACATCAACCTTATCAATATGAAAATAAAGATCACTGTCACTTTCGACAGTTAAATCAAACACGGGTAAAATTAATATAAAATGCGCGACACGAGCAATGTTGAAATAGGTATTTGGAGCCAATCTGAAACACAGGGCCTAGACATAGTGACGTTCGCTTTCAAAACGTTCCAGATTTAAACAACGAATGTCAACAGGATTGACATAAGCTTATCGATAGCTTATGTCACTTGTCATTTTGACATTTCCATATTCGTTATCGCTGGTGGTACGTAATTTTGACTGGGCCCTTCAGATTTGGTAGCAGAATTTGAAACTAAAATAACTTATAAATAGCGCCATCTGTTGCTGTTTTATAAGACTTATCCTATTACCTTTTTTACCACCTTCTTGCCAGCTACTTCTGCCTGGGGCATTGACCCCTGTTGGTCTAAACTCAATCTTGCCATTTAAGACATAAACAATACTTATTTAAGTAAGTTAGCTTTAAGCAAACAACTTAGAGTGGTAGGAACGAATAATATATCCCTTATATAATATATAATCTGAATTTATTCATATTTACCTATTGGTCACGAGCGACACGCTCAAGCGACCTATTTTCCCATCTGCCATCAGATCACATACTTGTTGCAAATTAAAGAAGTTGCTTAGGGTATTCCACGAGTGACCGCGATGCAACATGCATTGCATTGCTAGTCGCATTACCAGAGGTCGTGAACGAGGAGTTAGGTTAAGTGAGAAATGATCATCGCCTGCCTAGCCTACTGCTAACTATGTTGTAATTGGCTTCCAGTCTAATCATGCAGTTAAATACCAGTATTCTATATGAGGCCACTGCCCCAGTACACTACTCTGTGTAAATTTAAGTTTTCATAAATATTATTTGTTCCTATAACTCTCAGTTTGAGCCTCATATCTTTTTGTTTTAGATTTTTTGTAAAAAATTTACTTATATAAATAAAAATATTTATAGTTATGTTGCTGAATCAGCTTGTAAAGTAAACTTTAAGTATTCGAGGAGATGTGTTAAAGTGTTGTTGTGAGTTTTATTCATACAATGACGCTTAAACTTTGCTACTGGATTTTCATCTCTTGGCGCTGTGTGTTGAAAATTGACAATACAATCGTCAGGCATTCATTAAGTTGTCTTCTTAGTATTTATAAAAATAAGTACTAGGCATGCTTTGTCTAAGATGTCACTTAGTGTAAGGTTACACATCAGATTAACTACTTTGAAATGTTAGGTATCATTTGACATACAAATTGATAGAGGGCTAAAGAGTAATTTAAACTTGTTTTCGTATAAACATTTGACCTGGAGTACGGCAATCAACAACACACTAACATACCTCCTATTTAGTTTTAAGAAAAATGTAATTTAAAGCATTCCCTATTTATTTACTACCATAAAGGTAGAAAATTAATGAAATGGTAACACTTATCAACGCATTTACGACCTAATTATTATCATCAGTATTAAATTAACAAAATAATGTTAGAAAAGAGAAAATCTACCATCAAGCTGACCGATCACTGCCATTTCCAATGTTGCCATATCAAAATAACCTCTCGATGTTGCTAGGTAGAAAGTCTAAAATTCTATCAAAACGGCTTCTTGGTAGATTTCTCGTAGAGTTAAGGTTAATGTACCTATTAAAATGTGTTGCTTAACGAGACGCTAAATGGCGTTGCATGCGCTTTTTATTAAAAAGTAAGAAATATTGTCTATAAACTTTATAAGTTATTTGTCGTAATAAAAGATGTTAGATATATTTTTGGCTTTTCATTGGGTGATCATCATCTACCTAACCTTTTCCCAACTATGGTGGGGTCAACTTCCGGATGCGGTTGAATACCAGTATTTTACATGGAGCGCATGCCTAATACTATCAGATCTCCACAACTCAGTTACTGTGAAACACTCTTGGTAAGACTGGTTACTGACTTACGGGCTTGTAGTTGTAACTACCCTCAATGACTGTCAAAGATGTGCTATTTTTTTTTAAACCTACATTTTGCACATCTCATCAGCCGGGAGCAAGTAGCGGCTTGATGTGCTTTCCGAGGCACGGAGCAGTCTCGGTATGTAATGTGTGGTAACCCGTCGCCGGCAAGCGTTGCTTAACCTAGATGATCGTTCCATGCGGCTGTTAGTATCAGCCACGAGCACCTCCCTCTGAGTGTAAAGAGTTTTATAATAAAAAAAAAAATCAAAATAAAGTTCATTTATTTAGATATGGACGAAATACATCTTAAATTCTTAAGAACATAAATTAATCATAATTAAATTAATTCTAAAAATCTTTCATAAAATTTACTATTTTTTCTAGACCGACGATTTACCTACCTATTTGTACATCCACATTGCGCCAGTTATGTTTAAGTCCCACGTAATTGGGGGCGAGCCTATTGCCATCAACCGGGCACAAATCCAGACTCAGGGCTACTACTGAGAAATTCCTAATGGAAAAAACTGCCCGTCCCCGCTCAGCACACGTAGGTGCGTATTACTTTTAAAATGTCACACAAAACAATTTCTTTTATGTGCGAAACTATCATCTCTTCCGTATGAGAAGGAGGCTTTAAAACAATCTTTCAAAATATAATTTTAGATTAATTTAGAAATACAAATAAAATGTCTTCTAAATTTAGAGAAACATCAACATTTATTTCAGCACCCCCGCAATCCCAATTGTCTACACACTTTCTATCACTACATAACATCTTAATTTCTTATACTGACAGTATAAAGCCGGGTCCTTACCAAAGCGATCGCCACGTGTTTGAAGAAGACGTTACTGTCGCGGTCTTTTGTTCGGCGATCCTGAATGCGTGCTCTCGCCGATAGATGGCGCTTTTCCGAAAACATGAATGTCATATGAACTCGACGTTCGAGTATTCAGGCGACCGATTGCTTTGATTAGGACGCGAGATAACGACAATATTTTTCAACAACACTAAGGAGAAGAGACTATTGACGGCTTCTGAATTGAGCAATTTGAGTTTAGGACGTGTCAAAATCTACTAAAGTTTAAAATTTTATATATCGAGTGCTACTTTTCATTGGAGCATAAGTGTAGGCATAATCAGGCTATAATATCTCCACTGCTGGGACAAAGTCCCCTCTTTATGAGAGGGAGTGGGTAGAAATCCATATAAGAGTCCAGGGCGGTTTGGTAGATGTCACATGTCTTCGAGTTTTTGATTTTAGGACAAGCCGGTTTCCTCACGACGTTTTCCTTCACCGTTTTGAGAGCAGTGGTTATGAAATAAATAACACAAAATAGCGCGCCTGCCTCTCGTAAGTCAGAACCGCTACCAGGAAGGTAACCACTGAGCAACCACCGCTCATAAACTAGAGTTTACATACATCGAAGAAAACATCTCAACTAGAGTTTTAATTGTTCTACAATAAGAACAAACTGGACAGCCATAACACAAAACCGCCAAAAATTGAGATATTTAAAAAAGACCTACACTCAGCATTGGGTGACCTAACGTTGAAGAAGAAGAAAATCTACAATCCCATATTCAAATCAGAAACTCGTCATAAGAGAAGAAACTAGTTTACACCAAATTAAGCCTAAATATCACATTTGTAAAGCAGTTATACTAGCTGCCTCATTGAACTTCCCAGGGAAGATAACTTGCAGTATGAAGTGGCAGTCGGTCCAGGGAACTACCCTGGCTTTCACTTGGGGTGTTGGAGACGCCAGGGTCTTCTTTATAAGGTCGTCCAGGGGGTAGCCGCGACGGGGGAAGACTATTGACTGGAAAAAATGAAAATGTTCTTAAGTATCAATAGAAAATGGTGACAATTTACAATAAATTTTAGGGCGTCAACTAAAACTCGCGCGGGTGCACGCAGCGAATGCTCGCTGTTAAAATATCTTTAGAAAGGACGCAAGCGCCCGCGCGTTTAAGCGCTGCTCAAACTAATTTTCAATACAGACACGAAGCGTGCACCCGCGTGAGTTTTAGCGGACTCCCTTAAAGTGAGGAACAGGCTTTAAAGTTCCTAATAACATAACATAACGCCTGTAATCCCCGAAGGGTTAGGAAGAGGTATACTTAATAATACATGGGTGTATGCATTTCGCCAGTTATGTTTTAAGTCCCATGTAATAGGGGGCCATCAACCGGGCACAAATCCAGACTCCGTGGCTGCTGCTGAGAAATTCCTGACGGAAAAACCAATAACACTTTGCCCTACCTGGGAATCGAACCCACGGCCTCATGCTCAGCAGTCGCGCTTGCGACCACTAGACTAACGAGGCAGTCAGTAAAGTTTCTCATTCTCCATACAAAAGGGATCAAGATAGTCCAACCGTGTTGTGGCTAGTGGGGGCTTCTACTCGATGGTTGTTGTCAGCTTTCTGTAAACTGTTAATCGCGTGAATAACTCTAACTACTACTACTACTATTCCACACGGCCTTTTTTTTTTTTTTTTTGGGATGGGAAATCATCAAATGACCCCCCCCGCTCTGGGCGGAGCGGAAGGGAGTGTCAGACTTGTACTGACTAAAACCCATCCATGTTCCTTCTTTGCCCTTTGTGTTCCAGGGCCGCGGTATCTCTTTCGAACAGTCCCGCAGCCCTGGCAGGCATCGGCCCGTGCGGACCCCTACGTGGTTGCTGACATCTCTTTGAGGCGCGCGTAGAACACGAACGCGCCGTCGACACGGCCTGTCGTCATAAGACGGCTGGACGGCGAGCTAGCCCATAACTCGCCGTCCATAGGCCCGCGCCTACGGTGGCCGGGGGCCACCACGTGACCCCCGACGCCCAGGGCGTCTCCCGCGGCGGCTGGAACGTGAGGCTCTTTCCCTCTCACGTTCCGCCACCTCCTTCACTAGCATGACTGCTTCGCAGAAGGAGGTGACGGCTTCCCATTCCCTCTCGCTCCGGACCATGGCTTGAACCAGGGCCGGGCGCGAGAGGTCGCCGCCGCCGATCGCCACTACGAGGACACGGCGCTGCTCCGCCCAAGCGGGGCAGACCTCCACAGTGTGCTGACCGTGTCCTCCGGACGATCCTCACAATGGAAACATCCGGGCGTTTCCACCCGCCCGATTCGGTGCAGGAACCTCCCGAAACAACCGTGTCCGGTGAGGACCTGCGTCAGGCGGAAGGTGAGGGCGCCGTGGCGTCTCTCTAGCCACTCCTCAAAGAGGGGACTTATCGCCACTATGGTGGCGTGCCCTGCACGGGGTTGCGACAGTTGCTCTCTCCATGTCACCATGAGATCGCTCCGGAGGTCTGTCCGCTGAGCGGCGATTTGCCGCGGCAGCGGAGTTTCCCCCCGACGTAGTGCCTCCGCGCGCCATTCGTGAAGGCGCGCGAAGACTATCGCCTCCAGATCCCATGGCGGCAATCTCCGGTGAGGCTCGCCGCCTCACCGGAGATCGTGCGGTACCCCCGGACTAGCCTTAGGGCTATCCCCTTTTGGGGCGCGTTCAAGTAGCGGGCGGCTTGCCGCCTCAGAGAACGCGCCCACACTGGGGCCCCGTAAAGGGCCATGGACCGCACGACCCCCGCGTAGAGCCTCCGGCAGGAGGCGTTTGGACCCCCCAGGTTGGGCAGGAGCCGCTTGAAGGCAGCCCCGGTCCGTTCCAGTTTGGGGGCCAAACGTCGGAAATGCTCCACGAAGTTCCACCGGCTGTCAAGGACGAGTCCCAGGTACTTCAGCGTCGACCCGACGCCGATGGAAACCCCTCCTGCCGTCAGTAGGGATCCCGACGGTGGCGCATTCCGAGGCCCATGAAAACACATGGCCTCGGACTTGTGCAATGCCACCTCGAGACCCAATTGCCGGATCCTCTCCACGACTATCGCAACCCCGCGTGTCATGTTTTCGGCCGCCGCCTCGTGCGACCTCCCTTGTGCCAGTACCAGCGTGTCGCCAGCGTAGCAGACTACGCTGACGCCGCTAGGGAGGTCGGCGCGCAGCACCCAGTCGTAACCGATGTTCCACAAGGCCGGCCCCAGAACCGATCCCTGTGGAACACCGCACGACATCTCTCGCCGGTTCCATTCTCCGCTCCGACCGGGGTACGTGACGGCCCTATCCGTCAGATAGTCCCCGACCACACGACGAAGGTAGGTTGGCACCCGGTGATACCGGAGTGCTTCCCCAATGCAGCTCCAGGGCATGGTGTTGAAGGCGTTGGCGATGTCAAGAGACACCGCCAAGACGACCCCGCCCCGGGAAACCGCGTCCCCCGTCGTAAGGGCTCTCACGCGCATGATGGCGTCCACCGTCGAGCGCCCCTTGCGGAAACCGAACTGGTGTTCCGCAAGATCCGGCCCCATTCCCGCGAGGTGCCCGGCGAGGCGGTTAGCAATAACTCTTTCAAAGAGCTTGCCCACCTCGTCGAGCAACACGATGGGCCGGTATGCGGACGGAGAGTCCGCAGGGCGCCCTGGCTTACGGATGAGGACCAGCTTCCCCGTCTTCCAACGAAGCGGGAACTGGCCTCTCTCCAAGCATGCGCTTAGGAGCCCTTCCAGTCGGGGCCCGAGAGCCTCAGAGGCCAGGACCCAGGCTTTGCCAGGCAAGCCATCGGGTCCCGGGGCGGTATTTCTGGCCTTCAGCCTGCGTACCGCCACTCTCAGGTCTACCCCAGTTACCTCCGGAACGTCGTCATCAGTGTGGTCCGCTTCCGGCACCGCAAGCGGCGGCGGAGCCATAGGCGGGGGAGGATGCCTCCCTCGCGAAGGGAACAGAGCGCTCACCACGTCCTCCACGAGCTCAGGCCGGAGACTCTGCGTCAGCGGGGGGGCCCGGGTGCGGAGTTTGTCCCGCACCATCTTGTAAGGGCGCCCCCACGGATCTCCGTTCAGAGACTCCAGCATCTCCTCGCGGGCCAGGTTCTTGGCCCGCCGGACAGCCTCTTGGAGGGCGGTCTTCGCCGCTCTGTACCCCTCGTAAAGCTCCGCCTCAATGGCTGCCGCATCCGGAGGGCGGATGCGGAGTCTGCGATGCCTGGCGTACCGGTGCCGCGCGGCAACGCACGCCTCACGTAGAGACGTCAGCTCCCGCGACCACCAGTACACCTGACGTCGGGCGCTTCCTGGCCGAACTCGGGGCATTGCCACGTCGCAAATCTCGGACATGGCCTCCTGGAACCAACCCGCCTCGTTGATGATGTCGGCAGGCCTGGCCGGTGATGACACCCAGGCCTGCACGATCGAGGCTTCCAGGAGGAGCTCCCGGTCCAGCTGCTTCAGCGCCCATCGCGGACCACTCGGGGCCTGTAGGACCGGCGCGCTTGAGGTCTGGGTGGAGACGTCGAACCGGATGTACCGGTGGTCGGAATAGGTCTCCACCCCCTCCATGACGCGCCAGTCAACGACACGCGGCGACAGAGCGGGGCTAGCGAACGATATGTCCACCACTGACTCGCCCCGCATCCGCACGCACGTGGGGACAGAACCCCGATTTAGGACGACCAGGCCTGTCTCCAGAGCCCAGTCCTCCACCATCCTACCCCGCACATCCGTGTAACGAGAACCCCAAGCCAAGTTCTTGGCATTGAAGTCCCCGAGCACAAGCACGGGGAGAGAATGGCTCCCGATGACGACACTCAACTCCCTGAGGGAGTTGTGGAACTCGGCGAGAGTTCGGTTCGGGGAGAAGTAGACTCCCACCACAACGATCTCCCCGAACCGTGCTGCTACGCACCCCTGACCCTTCCTGACACTCTCAAGGGTCGGGGTACCGGCGGCGGCCGACGCAATTATGGTCACTGAGCCGCTAAGGTCCTCCACCCAGTCATCCCTGGGCGGGACAAAGTACGGCTCAGAGACCACGGCGATGTTAATCGACCACTGCGCCATGCTCTGGATCAGCAGATCTTGAGCGCAGGCGCAGTGGTTGATGTTCGCCTGGAGAAGGCGTAATGGGGCCGTTATTGGCACTCCATTTCAGCCCCCTCCCGGGCCCCCTGCGAGGGCCCCGCTGCAGATTCCACACGGCCTAGGAGTGGATTTCCCTGCCTGCGTCGATGTTCCCGAGTTCATATAACCTGCATAGGCTTCTTTTGGGTTAGCTCGTTCCGTCGTCGACCTCATCTCTGTCCTCAGGCCAAAATTGAGTACACCCATTTAATATTTTAAAAAAAACCAGCTTATTCTGATACGTAGGATACGTCAGTGTAGTGAGCGGTATACAACATTATTTTTAGTATATGCGAAACCTGAATATAGTTTGTTCAGAATAAGTAACTGAATCGATTCCAATCATTTTTAAACCATGTTATATTTTGTCCTAAAAATATTTAAAAAAAAGTTAAGGACCTATCGCAATCATTTAGATACCTACTGCTAAATTATTATTTCAATGAGCTGAAGACGACGCTGGCGGCGTGCTGCGTGGTGACCTCATTTTTGTGCGGACAACCAGGTAACAGAACAAGTTTATAACTTTGTGATTTTTCATGATACAGTTTTGAAATTTTGCACATAGATTCTTTACATAAAAAAACTGGACACGTGTTTCATGTTTCGCATTTATTAAAACTAATGTTGTAGATACCAGCACAAAGTTTTATTAAAAATCACCAGTGAAACCGTGTGACTGCGATACCCTGTAATTCCAAGGTGACATTCTGTGAGACCTCGTGACTTTCGTCTGACTCTCTGACCGCCGCGTGACACTCACAGCCGCTCGTACCAGCTAGAAGTACGAGTGAAGCCCTGCACCAGTTACTAGCGAAATTATAACACTTACATTTGCGGGCAAGTACGCAGCAGGACAGAAATCATTCCTGCCGTCTCCGCAGTACACGATCTTGCTATAGGTGTGTTTAGCGCACCACTCGACTAGCGCGCGCGACTTGCACAGGTTACTGGGACACCGCGGGCAAGTGGTCTGGCGCATGCAGGGCTCTATGAAGAGACGCTCGCCTTGCCAGAACGCGCGGTTGGTTATTATTTCTGTTATGCAGTCCTGGAACAAGATTAACTAGTTAGATCATCACACATTCACTGCTCGTCGTCTTCTGTATATCCTTCTCCAAACTACATTGGGGTTGGCTTCCAGTCTTACCAGAATGAATACCAGTACTTTATATGGAGCGACTGCCATCTTCTACGAGGTCTGCCGCGTCACCTTCTGGCTGTGTCAGGGCGTAACATGGTGGTTATTATGGCCCACACCTCATTGCCCGACAAACGTGGCCAACCCATTCTCACTTCAGCTTAGCGGATTTTTGAGCAACGTCAGTAATCTGTATTTTTGAGCGCAATGTGATGTTGCGTACGTGATTCTTACAAGATTTGTAAAAAAGCAAAAGCTGTTACATTTCAGGAATGAATAAAATATTATATTATTATTTATTGTCATCATCTTCCACAACCTGATTTCACCAAATCAGAAATCAGAAAACTTTTATTTAATTTTGCTGATATGTAGGTATACATATAAGTTGGAATATTTATTATGTGTCCCGATACATTTTACCTTACGGCATGCAACATAATTATTAGGTTTGAATTAAATTAAATAGTAGTATAGGTACAGCTATTAGGTACGATTATTATTAGCCATAGTCAAATTTAATAGGTACCGATCAGACTAAAAAGAGAAAGAAAAAAAAAACACAAATCAAAATAATTAATGAATTCTTGGCTCACGAGGTTGTCGACATGTGGGATGTGGACTCAGCGATCATTGTGCCGATAGTCGTATCAGCCCATGGCTTAATTGCCAAGAGCCTCGACCAATACCTGATGAGGCTCTCGTTAGGCAGCTGGATCAAGGGCTTGATTCAGAAAGCGGTACTCCTAGACACGGCTCATATTGTTAGGAGGTTCCTCTCTCTGGAGCCCTGTCCGCCGGTAGCTTGGACCCTGTTCCCGATACCGGTGGGCTACTATTTTTTATATTTTGAAATGTTTTTTTATATGGTTTTTGTTAAGAAATATTTAAAAATGTAATTAGTGAGTAAGAAAATAAATAAAGGAAATAATGAATTAAATATAAATCTCGAAAATCATATAATGAAGTATAACTATGACGTAATGTGTAAAGTTAATCCAAAACATTAACAACAATCACAATTATTATTAATACAACCGCTGGGTACATCAGCCTCTCTTCGCCTGTGTCAATGTCCACGTGCCAGCCTTACTCATCCAAGTTATCTTGAATAGTCGAATAAGTAATTCAAACTTACTTATTCGTAACTAATTACCACAAAATTCCAAACTTTATTAGAAAAATTTTATCTGAATTAAATCTTAATCTAATAAATGAATCGCATTCACGGAATGAGTGCGATCCTAAATCCTTGCATCAGTCAATTAATCAACAAAGTGTGGCTGGCACGTGGAAATTTTTTACGGCACCATTTTTCAAATTACGGTGAGGCTCGGGGCTAAATAAATACGTAACATTAATTAAATTGAGCCGTTTGGGGTAGAAATGCTCGAGTCATGGGGCCCCAAATGCGCGTCTCCTTTTTTAAGAAATTTCTCGTCGACTGGTTGACATTTCGCGTGACCAGCCCCCGTAGCATGACCACCGTAGACAAGGATTTCTTTGACGGAAGAATCGACAAAATGACAGATTGTGTTGACACAATGACAGATTTCTTTGCACTATCGACAAAATGACAGATAGTGCAAAGAAATCTGTCATTTTGTCGATTCTTCCGTCAAAGAAATCCTCATCTACGGTGGTCATGCTATGGGGGCAGAGGGCTGGCTCTTTCTTTGGCCATAGATATAGCATTGCCATTCAAAAGACAGCGTTGTGGAGCATTTAGACGTCTTTTGTTTGTTTTAAATAGAACCATAAAAACTATGTCAGTAACACTTCACTTGTGCACTATGTCACTGTACGTTCATGTGGCACATGCTCGTGGAAACGACGGAACAAAGAGGACTTTTGGCCGAAGGGAGTGGCTTCAATCTACAGTCCTCTTTCAAGACGAGGTGCAGAAAACACCGGTATTTTGCACCTCGGCTGCTTTTAGCCACACGGGTCAATCTTCAAGGTTAAGCGTGCTTGCCTAGGTCGGTCCCGGATAAGAGACCATCCTTTACATATCGAGTTCCCTCCATGACTGTGAATTCACGTCAAGCCGTTGGGTCCCGGCTGTAATTTGTAGATCTTTGACGAGTCGTTATAAAGGGTGTAACAAGACCCTTAACGAAGCCGAAAGAAAGACACTAGTTCTCCCCGACACTGCGATATTTTTTTTGTTCTAGACCATAGAATTGAAAATTTTTGGATAGATTTTTACTGTAAACACCTCCACGACCCTACTACTCAATCCATACCAGGACAATGTTTTGAGTGCGTTACACAAAAAATCGTTTCCCAGCAATAATTTTTGCGTAAAATTACTTAGTTTGATGTACATACATATTGCTTGGTTGGCGGCTTCATGAAGGATCCGTTTACACCCTGTATGTCGTCAGTGGCCCGAAGTCTGCCAGTCTTAGCAAGGGGCATCGTATTACCCAGTACTAACTTGGTTGTGGAGCTCAGATAGGCAGTCGCTCCATGTCTAATACTGGTATTCAGCTGGTTAGACTGGAAGCCGACCCCAACATAGTTGGGAAAAGGCAGGCAGATGATGACTGTATATGTAAAGTGCTAGTAGTAAGTTCATATAGCCTTGAACAGCATGAAATCACCGCTGCGCTATCACGCTATTACCCGACAAGGATAAACAGAGTACTAAACATTATAATTAGAGCATTTTGTTTCCAAAGAACTATTTCACTTCCTCACAGAATGATCCTTGTGTACTTGAGTGACTAGAAGTGTGATAATTATCGACAATACCGAGTTGTATTGTTTTAATATATTTTCATGATGATGCGATATTAGTGTAGTCACGGAGAAATAACTGCTTATAACCAGAAAGTGAGAGCAGCGGTGGCGGCCTCGACTTGCGAACAGTAAGTCGTCGGTTCGAACCCAGGCACTTTTTGTAATTTATTTCATCACCACTGCTCTCAAAACGGTGAAGGAAAACATCGTGAGGAAACCGGCACATCCTAGAACCAAAAATTCGAAGACATGTGACATCTACCAACCCGCACTGGGCCCGCGTGGTGGATTATAGCCCATTCTCTCTCATAGAGAGGAGGCGGTGTGTTCCAGCAGTGGGAACATTATAGGCTGGTTATGCAACCAGAAAACGTGCCTCAGTGTTGATCAGGTGACATAGAAGTGGAATAGGAGCTAAAATGACGGACACATCTGGCATATTGATCGTAGGAGTCGCGTGAACGTGAGGTTCAGAAGATTATGTCTGACTTCCCGAGAAGTATACAACATTATTTTAAGTATATGCAAAACCTGAATATAGTTTGTTCAGAATAAGTAACTGAATCGATTCCAATCATTTTTAAACCATGTTATATTTTGTCCCAATAATATTTAAAAAAGTTACAAGTTGGACACCGAGCGACATTAAGTACCTATCGCAATAATTTAGGTACCTACTGCTAAATTATTATTATCAATGAGCTCAAGACGAAGCTAACGGTGCACATCCTTCGTGCGCAGGGTCTGCGCCAGCTCCAACACCATCTTGAGGATGATGGCTGAGACGTTCGACTGTTACTACATTAACCATTGTTGGATGCTTAATCAATCAATCAATAGTCTTTATTTGTAAACATAGGTTACAACAGTGTGCAAGATGTTACAATAATTCTTATACATATTATAGTTTCTCTATGTTTTGCCATTTGGCGTACAAATATACATTTAAAGGAGGCTTTTGCCAATTAGGTAAATTAATCTATAGGTACTAGTATTATAAAGAGGTAAAATTTAATTCGTAATATCAATATCAATTTTAATAAAATGCATTAGGTAATGTCAATCTTTAATGAAATACGATAATGTCAATAATAAATGGTTATGATGTCAATAAGATACTGCTAAGAAAAATGTCTAAATTGATATTGTCCACAGAACTGTGATAGTCGTCATGCTTTTATCGTCATGTTACGAGCATACAAATATTTTATGTCAAAGAGATGTCATCAAAGTAGTCGTTGAGAGAGTAGTAACATTTCTGTATTAAAATAGTACATAATTTACGCTTAAAATTTACTAAATTTAGATTTTTTATTGAGCAAGGTAACTTATTAAATATTCTTTGGGCCATACAAAAAAAGCTTTTCCTCATTAAAGCCGTGCCTGCATTTGGTACTTTAAGCTCTAACTTATTTCTGTCTCGTAGTGTTTTAAGCTCTAACTTATTTCTGTCTCGTAGTGTTTTAAGCTCTAACTTATTTCTGTCTCTTAGTGTTTTAAGCTCTAACTTATTTCTGTCTCGTAGTGTTTTAAGCTCTAACTTATTTCTGTCTCGTAGTGTTTTAAGCTCTAACTTATTTCTGTCTCGTAGTGTTTTAAGCTCTAACTTATTTCTGTCTCGTAGTGTTTTAAGCTCTAACTTATTTCTGTCTCGTCTGTGTTAATGTAGTGACGATAACAATAAAATGATGCTATAATATGATCCAACTGATGATTGAAATAAATTGAATTGAATATTGTAATGAATTTGTGATTATGATAGAATTTGATTTATTGTTATTAATAATTAATTGGTGTTGATTTGTATTTTTTATGCTTTTATTTGAAGCTGAAGGCGCGCGCTGCGTGGTGACCGCGTTTTTGTGCGGACAACTAGGTAACAGAACAAGCCTATAACTTTGTGATTTTTCATGATACAGTTTTGAAATTTTGTACATAGATTCTTTACATAAAAATACTAGACACGTGTATCAGGTTTCGCATATACTAAAACTAATGTTGTATAATAATGTATTATAGGGTAGAATGGTAGCTTCAGCGTAGTGTGGTCAACTACTTGTTCTTCTTCTTTAGTGTCGTTGATAAGACTTGTTCAGATTTCTTGGGCCCAGTATGTGGACACGTTAATCGAGGCCTCTGTGGCGGTTTTAGGTCCTCTAAAGTGAAGGTGTTAAGACACTTCGGGTACACCAGCAACTCCTACATTCACACTGTGTGTCGGGAGGATTTTTAATACCCCATTTTGCAGTCATTACAGGTAGTCAGTGGCCCTAAAAGTCTGACAACCAGTCTTGCCAAGGGGTATCGTATTACCCAGAACTAACTGGGTTGTGGAGGTCAGATAGGCAGTCGCATACTTGCATTTAGCTGCATCCGGTTAGACTGGAAGCCGACCCTAACATAGTTGGGAAAAGGCTAGGCAGATGATAATGATTTACCAAATTGTATTTTCAGCGGCCTACATGGGTCGTAAAATTTTTGATATGCATTTATTTTACATTTTTAACAATACATTTCATGCTATAGACTTATCCCCAATAAATTAATGGTACTTAACAAACCTTACTGTCGAAATGTGGGTGTACTGTACATATCTGCGTACCCCCCCAGAGCATACAGTCCTGATGTTATGTTATGATGTTGATACTTTCCATACTGGCCACCGCAGATCACGTCCCGGAGGCAAATGTTTATGAAATCGATGACCGATCGATCGATGATTGATCGATTTGATGTTTAACGAAATCGGGAGGTGGTGCTGGTGGCGGTGGATGCAGCCGAAGTAAACTTTGCGCTGCCACCGACGACGCGGTGGAAGTGGCGAAATTCTGGGCATACAAAGTATAAAATTGTCGTGCCACACGAAGGGAAGGCGGCCGCCTGGACACCACTCAGATAGCTAGCCTTAAAAGTAGCCTTACTCACCAGCCCCTTCAACCAGTGCATCACAAACACAGTATTAGCATCGGTGAACAGCACTATGTCCCATTCCATTAGCTTCTCAACCTCTGGGTTGGGCCACATAATCTCCGAGGGACATGCATTATGGCTTGGATCACTTAGACCCCAAACTAGGTCACATAAAGGGTGTAACAAGACCCGAACTAAGCCGAAAGGCACTTGTTCTCCCATACCGCGATCATTTTTTGTTCTAGACCATACCTGGGAACCTTCTAGTTAAGGAGATATTGGGGGTCAAAATTTCAACTTTTTCATAAGTTTTTTTTTACATACATCTTTTTAATTAAAGATTTTTATTTTAAACACTCCACAACCCCCGTACTATTCAATCCATCCATCAGCACATTTTTTTAAGTGCGTTACATTGACTCCTACCGTAAAACGTGATTTTGATAAAAGACGTTTCCCAGCAATATTTTTTGCGTGAAGTTACTTAGTTTGAAGTACATAATGCTTGGTTGACGGCTTCGTGAAGGGTCCCACCCTTTATTGTTTATACCCTGTATACATTCGGCTGGTCTCATGGACCCTGTGCTAGGTCAATTGAATCCCGGTCTACGTCACATGGACCCCACATAGATAGTAACGAATGAAAAGTAGATATCCTTACCAGTAACCCATGCACCTTTAACCAGTGCGTCACAAACACGGTGTTAGCGTCAGTGACCAGAACTATGTCCCATCCCTCGGCCGCTAGTGTTGTGATCAGCTTCTCGACGCCCGGAGTGGGTCGCATGGATGCTATGCAGTCGAGGATGTCGTCTTGGCTGAGGCCCGCGGAGTAGGCGTGCTCGAAGACCTGGGAAAGAAATGATTGTTAGGTTAGTGCCCGGGCTGATTTGTTGGAGTTTGGTGGACAAATTATTACAAGGTTTCAATGATCAAACTGTAGATACACTGTGTAGAATATAAAGGGTGTAAATAGACCCTTAACATAGCCGAAAGGCACTTGTTCTCCCCGTCTTTGCGATCAATTTTTTGTTCTAGACCATACCTGGGAACCTTCTAGTTACGGAGATATTGGGGGTCAAAGTTCCAACTTTTTCAAAGTATTTTTTAAATACATGTTTTTAATCTAAGATTTTTACTTTACACATCTCCACGACCCCCGTACTATGCAATCCATCCATCAGCACAATGCTTTGAGTGCTTTCCATCGAGTCCTACCATAAAACGTGATTTTTCACCCCAAAAAAAAAAGTCGATTCCCAGCAATAATTTTTGCGTAAAGTTACTTAGTTTGATGTACAGAATGCTTAGTTGACGGCTATGTGAAGGGTCTGTTTACACCCTGTATAAGTGCCAAAGTACCGTATAACACTGGTCCGTAGATGGGTGATCACCCATTGCATACCGAGTTCCCTCCGTGCCTCGGAAAGCACGTTAAGGCGTTGGTCCCGCGTCGGTCAATTGTAAATCTTTGACAGTCGTTACAGGTAGTCACAATCAGTGGCGGTCAGTCAGTGGTGGTGGTAGTATCGTAACTGGGTTGTAGAGGTCAGATAGGCAGTCGCTCCATGCAAAATACTGGTATTCAGCTGCATCTGGTTAGACTGGAAGCCGACCCCAACATAGTTGGGAAAAGGCTGGCAGATGATGATGTTTCTCAATCTCTTTACATAGTTTTTATTTAAATTCAAATTATACTGATTCTGTGGTTATACGACTGAATATTAGTAATTTGTTTAGGAAAGGTATGGCTAATATAGGTGACTGGTAATTAGTGACCGATACTTAAACACGTGATTGTACTCATGATAACAAACAACTTTCCCAAAGAAACATTTTTCTTATATACTCGTTCACTTTTATTCCAATAACACAAATCAAAATCAAAGCATTTATTTCAAATAGGCCAGTTACAGGCACTTTTGAACTGTCGAAACAAAGACAACAATGAAAAATAGCTGCTACAGTCCCAGTCACAAGGCATAAAAACTGTGAAAGTACTGTAGTTGCCCATTCCCTAACGTAGATCTCTATGGAGAAGAACGGGCAAGAAACTCCATGGACACTCTTTTAAATCACAACAGCCATACGAAATTCGCGCGCGCGCGTTTGACCTAACAGCTGTTAGCAGCGTGACGCCGTTCTGTCTCCCACTGTGCTCTGCCTACCCACTGTAGCACGGTACGATAGTAAAGAGACAGAATGGCGTCACGCGGCTAACAGCTGATAGGTCATAGACGCGCGTGCACGCGAATTTCATACGGCTGTTGTGTTATTGGTATAAAAGTGAACGAGTAGGTATGAAAAAAATGTCTTCCTATCCTATCGCAATTATTTAATTACCAGTCACCCTATATAGAATTGCGCGCCAGAGTCACGTGTAAGAAATAAGCAATCAGTTGAATTAGTGCATTATAATGTACTCCCACGTGATAACACTACATTCCTAAACGAATTTAAAAACATGATTGATAATAGTTAACAACTAATTTGATCAAAAATAAATTCAAATATTTTCAAAACGTTTGGCACAGCTGTCTTCACACATAATTTGTTATTAAGTATACTGGGAAAGTTGCCAGAGATAATACAATGGTTTCACACACGTTACGTGTTATTTTTTTTATTATATCAACAATTGTAAGTAAATAATTTGCACGCTTGCTTGCAGGCAGAATACAGTGACTTTTAGAATATGTAAGATCTTTCCTTGTTATTTGTATGTATTTTCTAGCAAATAAAACTTTTCTGATTTGATTTGATTAATTTGACACTGAATACAGCGACGTAATTCATTCTTAAAATTAAATTACAGCGCAACAATTACTTATAGGTAAACACCACATGCAAAAAACAATAAATTCGAAAAATAAGCTAAGCTTAGTAAATACTAAGCGCCAATATTCAATTGAATAAAATTAAAATTAGAAATAATAAAAAAACAGAATTATCACTATTTCCAATATTAATGTTATTCAATTGAATATTGGTGGTATTGGGTTTTTCCATCAGGAATTTCGGATCACCCTCTAGTACATGGGACTCACACATAAAATAACTGGCGAAATTCGTTTGTACTACAGGTTGCACCTTTACATAACCTTACAGGGTTCGCAAGGTGATACCGTGCACTACATAGCAATAGTATTTTTTGTATGGGCATAAAAATATATAATAAGTTACCCATAGACATTAAGAGCATTCATTTAATTGGTATTTTTAAAAGAAAGTTAAAAGACTTCTTGATTAAAAAGGCATTTTACTCTATAAAAGAATTCCTTGGAGAAAAGGAATTATTTAATATTAAAATAAGAAGAGTATGATTAATATAAAATGTTGGAATAATGTTAATTAATATAATATAATGTTAATTGTAATATTAAGTATGTATATTTTTAAAACCATTTAAATTGCAATGCCTTAACAGGCAACTCAGTTCTAAGAACCTACCTATTGTTACCATTGTCAAAATACTGTACACTTAGTTCGCAATAAAGAATTTGAATTTGTTCTTCACGTTATCCATAAACTTTGGCAAACGCTTCTATAGCTTTTACAAATCAAATCTTACAAAGGAAGTAGTACTTAAAAAGGCTTCGTTACAAAGATATTTGTAATTTCATTTAATGATATTTAATTGAGCTATGCAATAAGAAAGGGTCTTAATTTGGCCTATGTTGTCGCTTAGTGCAATTAAATTATCAAATGCTATTTGCATTTCACTTGTACGTACGAGAGAAATAAATTTAAAAAAAAAATACGAATTCATTAATGTGTCCATAATGAAAAATGATTATTTCCGTGGTCTGAACATCTGGTCGAAGTTTATGTATATCGTCCGGAACACGGTGTATATGTTCATACAGGTTTTACAAATCTATTGTATACCTACTAATCTATACTGGAGGTAAAATTTGTTTGTAAGTTTGTATGTTTGTATGTAAATAATTATCAAATTCTAAAAATTCTTTCACCGGCAGAAAGCTAAATTATTCGTGAATGCTATAAGCTATAAATTATATTTGTATCATGTATATTAGCCGAGCTATCGCAATTTTTGCGGACGAAGTCGCGGGTGAGGTGCTAGTCTTATCTTACTTCTTACTAATATTATAAATACGAAAGTTTCTGAGGATGGATGGATCTTTGTTACTCTTTCACACAAAAACTACTGACCGGATCTGGATGAAATTTGGCACACAGATAGTTTATAACCTGGATTAACACATAGGTTGCTTTTTATCCCGGTAGTACGATCCCGTGGGATAATTATCGAACACCACACGGGCGAAGCCGCGGGCATAAGTTTGTATTATATAAATAAGTAAATAGAATTATAAAAGTCACACGATGCATGACAAAGAATCATAGTACATACCTACAATGTCAATCAATTAACACTTCATTTAAATCAATCTATGAAACACGTTTTGTACCTATATTAACACATGTGTCACGCTTCTACTGTCTGCCAAGGTGGGCAGGAAGATATTACTCCGAATCGCTGAGCATGTCCTTAATTTAATCCCCAGGTAGACATTGGTTATTTGATTGTATCATTAGGATTTATGTTTAGGCAGAAGTATAAAGTGTGTAAATAGACCCTTAACATATCCGAAAGGTACTTGTTCTCCCCGTCTTTCCGATTATTTTTTTGTTCCAGACCATACCTGGGAACCTTCTCGTTACGGAGATATTGGGGGTCAAAGTTCCAACTTTTTCACAAGCTTTTTTTTTTAAATACATGTTTTTAATGTAAGATTTTTACTTTACACACCTCCACGACTAGTGTTGCAAAAAACTCGAGTCTTCGAGTCCTATATAAACGGACTCGGATGATGAATTACAAGACTCGACTCATTACAACAGGACTCCAAGACTAGAGAACTAAGTTCTCTACGAGCCCTTGTATGTGACATGAGAGCTCGAGTCTCTTTGTGCGCTCGAGTCCTTTTTATGCGGCGAGTCGTACTCAAGTTCTTTTCGTATATGAGTCTAACAATTAAATTGTTACATTTACAGGGCGGGAAGAAAGGCTCAGACAAAAAAATAACAGTATTGATTAAGGATATTTTTAATCATTTCTAAATGTCATAAAAAATGGGTAATTTTAATTAAAGTCCAGCCATGATGCGAGACACATTGAAGCTTGTATAGTTTTATTGCCGAGACGGTTTCTTTTTTTAGTGATTAAATTGCCGGATCTTGAAAATGCCTGCTCGCTTGGCACACTCGTTGTTGTTGTTGTAAACACGTTTGCTCAAATATCTAAAATATTAACAACTTAGAGGGTAGTATCTCAAAATATAAAGCCAGTTTACCTTCACATCTCTATTTTTATAGAAGTGAGTTTTTAGCTGATTTGTAATGATTTTGTCTTGTCACTTTATTTTTAGGGCAGAATTACAAAACCACTAATATAAACTTATCACCTATTCGAGTCTTTTCGAATGATGAGTTTCAAGTCTCATCTTCATGCTTCGAGTTTTCCTTGAAGACTCGAGTTCATTTTAAGACTCGAGTCCTTTTGTAAGACTCAAGTGGTTGTTAAATGACTCGGACTCGCCTCGACTCTAGACTCCGAACCTTTTTAGCACACCGAGTCTTGCTTATTTGAGTTGAGTCTTTAAAATTACGACTCGAGGACTCGAGTCCTTTGCAACACTATCCACGACCCCCTTACTATGCAATC
The DNA here is from genome assembly GCA_905163415.1 of Noctua fimbriata. NCBI lineage: Eukaryota > Metazoa > Arthropoda > Insecta > Lepidoptera > Noctuidae > Noctua > Noctua fimbriata. Next base: position 602,038 of record LR990949.1, on the reverse strand, counting down.
CATCCATCAGCACAATGCTTTGAGTGCTTTCCATCGAGTCCTACCGTAAAACGTGATTATTCACCCCAAAAAAAAAGTCGATTCCCAGCATAAAGTTACTTAGTTTGATGTACAGAATGCTTGGTTGACGGCTATGTGAAGGCTCTGTTTACACCCTGTATAATGTATATGTTACGGCTTAAAGCCGAAGTAAGGTTACACCTAGTTCTAGCCGGCTATACCTAGGTGCGGTTTAAATTTGGAGGTTTGATGCAACCAATTTGGATGTAGCGCTCGCCGGCCGCTGCCACGGCACCGCTCGCTGTGCTCGCTCGGCTCGCGCGCGTTTGGTCACAGTACTAACCTAACCTAATCCATTTGGTCGGTGTGTCCTAGCAATAAAAAGGATGCACCTAAGGGCTCGTACACATAAACACGATACGACGCCGCATCGTGCTACGACGCGGAAAAGACAAGCAAACATTAAAGAATATTCCGCGTCGTAGCACTATGCAACGTCGTGTCGTGTTTATGTGTACGAGGCCTAAGTATAACAAACTGTTACTGGTCGCACCTAGGTATTCGGCTAGAACTAGGTGTAACCTTACTTCGGCTGTTAGCCGTAACATAATTATACATTGTTGCCATCGCAGGAGTATCCTGGATGAGGCTGGCACAAGAACTTGGAGCTTGTCACAAGCAGAGAGAGGCATATAATCAACAGTGGATGAAGTCAGGCTGTGGATGATGATGATGATGATAGTGTATACCCTTACAGTAGGACACACAAATTTCGCCTTTTTGTTTAATTGATCGATAAGCTAAGAAGCTTATCGATCGTAATAATTTCACTGACGCAGTTACAAGGTCATCAAGTGCGCAAGTGACAGGACATATGGCGCAAAGTTAAAATTGGGCCATTGTCTATTGGAAGATACTGCATAAACTTTAAAAACTGTCCACATATACCCTTTAAGCAAGCTCTACACCTCTGCCTAGCCATTTTAGCGAATATAGGCGTGTTTTTATATAATACAAGTCGTCGCACACTCATGTCTTCTAAGAAGCCTATATTTAGCCATGCATGCACGTCAATTTACCTACCACACATACCCGGGGGAATACCCACGCGTTCCCCAAAGCATATGTATTTTTATTGATCTAAATATATAACAGAGCACATGACAAAAATATATACCAATCTACTTACGTCTACATCATTACAAACAAATAAAATTGAAATGTCTGTTTGTAATTTCAAAATAACAGCTTTTTATATAATATGGTATAAATCTATACTAATATTATAAAGCTGAAGAGTTTGTTTGTTTGTTTGCTTGAACGCGCTAATCTCAGGAAAATCCAAACGCAGACGAAGTTGCGCGGGTCAGCTAGTAATTTATATACGGTATTTACAACAAAAAAAACTTTTTTTTTTTTCTCTGTGTGTCTGTTTGTTCCGGTTAATCTCCGAAACGGCTGGACCGATTTTGACAGCGACTTTTACATAGCTACTTACCTTATTTTAGAAAAAGGATTTTTAAAAACTGCAAAAAAAAAAACGGTTTTTTAACTAAATTCGATTCAAATAGGAAAGTTATATTTTTACTTATAATAATTTCACGCGGACATAGGTCTGGCAACAGCTAGTACATAATAATATTTTAAATGCCAACGTTATAAGTTAGTTTGTGATTATTTCACATCTAATGTTGGGGAAAGGCTACTTTTTATCCCGTTAATACATTCCCGTGGATAATCCCGTTAATACAAAGTGAATTTGAAATTACCTGGTTATAAAGTTCCTTGGTCAATAGTACAAATATATTCGCCTACTGAACAATCGAGTCTACACACAATAAATACATTCTACCTTGATCTAAACAATGCGATCCACGAACACGGTCATAAAAACCTTATAATAATGGGAGACTATAATGGCCAACTTCGAGATAAGCGCCCGTAAAAGGAAAAAGTACTAGGACCTTTCACATCTATACTTCTATACTAATATTATAAAGCTGAAGAGTTTGTTTGTTTGTTTGTTTGTTTGCTTGAA